>JAYXIM010056925.1:0-12631 GCA_037575425.1 Anastrepha fraterculus | reverse complement strand
CCCTTCGGGAAATTTAATTCTGAATCTACTGCCTGCAAAAACTCAGATGGCCTGGGAGCTGGTATACCAGAGAATTTGTTTCAGTAGAGTTCTTTAAAAGTATCTGGGATTTCGAAAAGATTCATTTTTCGAATTAAAAAAAAACCTTTCAAATAAAATTTTTTCAAGGAGTCCCGTTGGTCTAGAATTTTGAAAAAAATAGATGTTTTTTTTTTGATATTTCGAAAGTATAGGCTTTTAAGAACATACTCGTACTCACAAATTTTTGGAAGGATATTCGCAGTATTTTCGATGCTACAGTAGTTTAAGCAGGTAGAGTCAGATTCGTCACGCAGAGGCATCAATGGAAAATATCCACTCTCAAAACTTTAAACTCAATTATCTTAAAACTACTTTTTTCGGTCTGGTGATTACCAAAAGGTTGAGATATTTATAAATAGCCAAGCAGCAACGGGATCCACAAAGAAGAAACACAGAGCACTCGGAGATTTTAAGTCGATTTTGCGCTTCACAATTAGGGAAAAATGCTCTGACGAATTGGCCGAAGCTGGTGCCTTTTTTAATAAATCAAAAGCAGTAGCACTTTCCTACCAAGGACACAATGCCAAGCTACCATCCCTAGAACAGTTATCAAATTATTATCCACTAAATCTGCAGATGTCCAATGTAGGCGTACAAAAACACCAGAATAGATAACTTTTAAAACAAAACTACTTGAGTACTTATAGGTCAGTATATCCATTGATAAATCCTATACCTTTGAAGATAACCGGTTATCATGAGAACAACAGGTGTTTTCAGAGGTTCACACTTTTTTATTTCCAAAAAATTAATTGCAGAAAATTTTCTGAAGCATGTTAGCTGTTCACGCTATGTTGGCCAATACTTTCCGCATAACATTTTTCAATTAAATTGGAGCTCTGTTGCATATTTCAAGGCTACATATTTATTTTTTTATTTTCTGAGAACTTCTACATTCTTTGTATAAAGATTTTGTAAAATTTGTTTGGCAAATGATTTTCTAGGCAATTTTAATCCTCTAGCGACCTCCGAGAGTTTCCTCTAGCGAGAGAGCTAATGGGCTAAAATGTTCTAGTAAAATTTTACTACATACGAGGTGTGTTCAAAAAATAAGGTTAATTTCCATTTTTCGCAAAAAAATATTTTTTTATTTATAAACTCCTTTTTTATCTCCTTCATAGTAGTCCCCCTCAGATATAATACACTTGTGCCAGGGGTTTTTCCAACCCTTGAAGCAGTTCTGGTTAGCCTTTTTTGGTATATCTTTGCGCTCTCTCAGCGATTCGGTTTTAATTTCCTCAATCGTCGCAAAACACCGTCCTTTCATGGGTATCTTCAACCTTGGGAACAGCAAAAGGTCGCAGGGGGCCAAAGGCATGAATACGGCGGCCGAGGCATGGTAACGGTGTTGTTTTTGGCCAAATAATCTCTCACAAGGGTAAGACTCCGTCAGAAAATATGAGATTTGCAAGTGGTCTTTCAATTTCTTTGAAACTTTGGGAAATATTAGTTCTAGGTAAGATACATTCGAGCCTAAAAGGATTTTTGAAAAATTTTCAAAATTGAGTCATCTACGCCATGTTGAAAATCGGGACCGTGTTTTTTTCAAAAATCAATATTTCTTGAACCGTTGGATGGATTTCAATGCAATTTACAGACAATATAGAAACAAATAAGTAGTTTAAATTAGTATTATGTTAAAAAAAATTTCGAAATTTTGACCAAAAAAAGTAAAAAAAATTTTTGAATCAATTTTTAGTTGATTTGGCCAGTTTTTTAGATTTTCTGTTATACACGTAACGATTCCTTATGATTTAACCTTTATTTTGAAAAAAAAAATTTTATGGTGTCTATAATAGTTCTCGAGATATTGCGATTTTAGTGGAAGCGCGCTCGCACGGTTCGCGTACGCACGCACGGTTCGCGCTGCGTTATGTGTTCCTGTATGCAGTGACTGGATCAGACTGCTGCAGGTCTGTGAGCGTTTTTCTACTCCCGCGCTGCGTAACCGCGAACTTCACGGTGCGCGCTTCCACTAAAATCGCAATATCTCGAGAACTATTATAGACACCATAAAATTTTTTTTTTCAAAATAAAGGTTAAATCATAAGGAATCGTTACGTGTATAACAGAAGATCTAAAAACTGGCCAAATCAACTAAAAATTGATTCAAAAATTTTTTTTTACTTTTTTTGGTCAAAATTTCGAAATTTTTTTTTTAACATAATACTAATTTAAATTACTTATTTGTTTCTATATTGTCTGTAAATTGCATTGAAATCCATCCAACGGTTCAAGAAATATTGATTTTTGAAAAAAACACGGCCCCGATTTTCAACATGGCGTAGATGACTCAATTTTGAAAATTTTTCAAAATCCTTTTAGGCTCGAATGTATCTTACCTAGAACTAATATTTCCCAAAGTTTCAAAGAAATCGAAAGACCACTTGCAAATCTCATATTTTCTGACGGAGTCTTACCCACAAGCAAAGATGAGAGAGCAGGTGCATTATCATGATGCAAAAGCCATGCATCTTTTTCCACAATTCCGGGAATTTTTTTCGAATTGCTTGACGCCAACGGCGCATAACTTCAAGGTTATACTCATTATTTACCGCACGACCTTGTGGTAAGAGGCTCTCCTGGACTATTGGGGCGATTGGGGTTTCGATGTTATAACCATACACCCATGATTCGCCACCAGTTATGACCCTTTAAGCAAATCTGGATCATCGCTGACGTCATTCAAAAATTACTGAGCGATACTCAAGCGAAATTGTTTTTAGTCAAAATTCAGAAATTTTGAAACGAACTTCACTGGCACACGCTTTATGCCCACTATTTGGGAAAAGATTGTATGGCATGAGCCAACCGATATGCCGACATCCTCTGCAACTACTCCAATTGTGGTTCGACGATTCTCCATAACAATTTCACTTTCTCAACATTTTCATCGGTTGTTGATATGCAGGAGCGTCCAGAGCAAGCGTCGTTATTCACATCTTCAGGACCTTCTGTGAAAAGCATGTACCACTTGTAAACATTTTTTTTTGACTCAGAGTACTCCGCATGATATTGTCAATAATTCATTTCAAGTGTTTTTGAGCACTTAATTACATTTTTTACACAAGCTTTGCTGTAACTTCTTTGATCCATTTTTTTCGATAGTAGAAAATCACCAAACACGCAAAACGCTTGCCTTATTTGTGCCTCTCACAAACAAACTAAACGAGCAATATTGCTAAAACAGTGAACATATCTTCGAGACGAGTGTAGCAACATAAAAAAAATAATAATCGAAAGTCGAATGTACGTAGTCCACGAAATTGGGAAAATTCACCTTATTTTTTGAACACACCTGGCATACTCAAATTAAATATTTCGCTCCAATATGAATTTCAACACTTTTTTCCCTTATTCTCAAAACACTCAAAAAATTGTAAACTTAATATGGCCACATAAAAAAATTGTACCTGAGAACGGAAAAATATTTGGAGGCTTTACTATAGGGGCCTACGTCTTTCGTCCTAAGTTCGAATTATTCCATCCTCTGACAATGACCCTGAAATTATTGCACAGCTATTCGTTTTTATTGCTTTCCATACAAGTGTTCATAAATATATTTTTCACGAAAGTCGCCTTCCTTCCACAAGTTGAGTTAACTGTTTAATACAGCTGAGCCCCCAACAGGCGCCTTCATCGCATCAAGTATTCCAGTTTCGGTCATCGATCTGACCGCTAAAGATCTACTCATTATAATGGTTAGTTTTATAAAAACCTCTTACCGCTCTTAAATCGTTGGAAATATACTGTAGTAGCATTAAAATTTGTTCACAGTCATTAAAACGTAATAGTTCGCTTGTAATACTAACTAAATTTTATTAGCAAAGCGAATATTATTCCCTTTCTCCTTTGTTTAAGAACAAAAGCTAACTGAAATTTTGCCCAATACTGTATGAGCATACAATATTATTTTCTCCTATTTACCATTGCGCGTTTCGCATATTCATTTAATGAGGTTGCCATGGCTGCTTAGGTCTATCCTGCTAAGCGAATCCCGTTCCTCATCTAGTGGGCGATTAAATTACTCCTTTAACTCAAAATTAACACAATGTGAGTATTTGCAAACGCACAAAATTTTAATTGCTCTCTTAGCTATGCGCAAATATGCGCACGCATACATATGAATATTTGTACATATATACAAACATATGCAAATATAAATTTCAGATTTCAGTCATATCGATTTTCACCCATTGAATTGCAATGCAAAGCCGATTAAATTCAATGTAACCGCATAGCAACCATAAAATACGTTGCTGCAACATAATTACACATAACATACATATGTATGTATATACATGCAATTTATATATGAACATCTGTAATTACACGAGACTATGCAAAGTAATACTCAGATATATTTAATATTTATAGAAATGCCAAAGGCCCTGCTTCATTCGATTTTCATTGAGTATACATACATTCTGGAGTCTAGACTGAGTTGGAAATGTCGATGGTGATTCAATTTGTTTTTTCCTCTATAACTTCAAAGAAATACTAGAAATATTATATTTTATTAGACGGCTGAATAGGTTGGAACGTTTTTAGCACGGACATGAAATATCAAATGATAGAAAAAGGTGTTTCTAATAGCGGTCGCACCTCGACAGGCAATGGCCATCTTCGCGAGTGTATTTTTGCCATGAAAAAGTTACTCATAAAAACCATTTGCAATTCTGGGCGACATAAAACAGTAGGTCCCTTCAAACATCAAGACACACCACAAATTGAAGCGCCAAGTATAAATTTATATGTATACGTATTAGGGCGGGTCGATTTAAAAATCGCTCATTGCTCTGTGAAAATCGTATTCTACGGATCAAAATAAGAAACTTTGACGAAGGAATCATACCTCTAAAACGAATTCTGATGTCCCCCAATTTGGGTCGAACGAAAAATCCCACTTTGACCCATTTAGAGTGCTCCAATCGAGTCCAAATGTATGACCGACCCCCACTAACTTTGGACGGCCGATCCACCCCATGGCCTGAGAATGGCACAACTCACCCTTGGAGACATCGACCCTGGGGGATGTTCCCTCATAAGTTTCTTATTTTGATCCCTAGAATATGATTTTCACAGAGCAATGGGCGATTTTTTTGCCTTCCCACAAATCGACCCGGCCTAATACGTATATAATTTGCCTCCCTGATCCGTACATATTAAATTTCTTCTTGTTGGTGAAAACCACGTTTTCCCAGAAATTAAAATCCTTACATTCGCAGTCATGGATGTAGTTTTTTCTTTCAAATATTTTTTAGTTTTTTATTATTATTACTTTTTTCAAATATTTTGTTTGATGAATATGGACTTCTACGGGTTAATTAACCACTTGAACAATTCTATTGTTTGGGAGCACGCTGGTTTTTAGCTTACATTTATTTCCTAAACACAATTCTGCTCTAGAAACCAATGGTGCACTTTCATTTCCTTTTATATTGCCAGCTCTCATCTCTCTACTGTAAATGAGGTCTCCGACCTTGGGGTGAGATATTTGCATTTCATGGCGAGATACGATATGAACAAATGGATATATCTTGATATTCTCATACAAGAATATCCGTACTGCATAATTTTGTAATCCAAGATGAATTTCACTGTTACCAAAAAGATGACTACCAAGCGGCCACTGATCAGTTCTAAGTCAAGGGATTAAGGGATTCAAGTATTTTGCCTTGTCTTGGATATGTGGGACAAATCAACTTCATAATTTTGTTTCTAAAATAGCTGCATAATATTTTCTTGAGTTGCCACATAATGTATTTAAATGTGTGCACGACTAGCGGTAGTTTTAAATTCTTTTATCCTTTGATTAAATTCCCGTATAATTTGAGCGTTGCTTGAAATTAGAGTTATTTGAAGTAAACAGTTACAAGGGGGAGTTTTACCTATTTCTTGTTCTGGCAATTGCGTGATATTTTTACCCACATTACACAATTTAAAAGATTCCATAGCTTAAGTTGAGTAGTTTGAGCAAATAAGGGCATTATGCCAAGAGAAATGCAGCTATCTATCGAGAAGCTCACTGGTATTCTAGCTAGTATAGTGAATCGGAAGTCTCAGTGCACAGGTAGCACTAAACGTAAATCGAAATAAAAATCCTGATTGATAGGGAAAAATTAAAAGAACTGGTCCAAAGCCAAACATTGACGACAGGTGTAAGACAAAGATAAGACGGTCAATAAAAACATCAGCCCTAACCAAATTCGATGTGAACTTCCTCTCATTGTTACGAGGAGAAGAATACAGAACATTTTTAATGAATTTGGAATTTAAAATATCTATACGCTTCGCCTCAAAGCAACTACACTCGAATTCGGCGATAACCATAAGTTCTGGTATGTTAAATGCCAATCCATCTGTAGTCCTCGTATTGCAGAGATATTCGCGAGATACGGCAAACGCGTCACTTCCGAAACTTCCGCGGTGGCGCTCTTATGCTTTTAGATACCGTAGTAATACCCCAATTTGTTTAATTTCACATAAAATTAACGTAGAAAATTACGAACAGGACTTGGACAATGTTTTACTAAATTTTGCTGAAGAATTTCACAGTGAGTCTTGTTCTGATACATCCATCAACACGGCAATGTTCCAATCCACAGCGCTAAGCGTACAAAGGAGTTTTTCGCTTCAAAAAATATTCCTGGGCTGAAGAAATAGCCCGCAGTTACTCCAGACCTAAGAGCATTCTTAGCAAGCAAGTTTATGAAGGCGGCCAGTTTAATAGACTACTGCGCCTTAAAACAGCTATTCAAGAGGAATGGGCAATAATCGGCCAGTGTCCTTCAATCACTCGTAACTTCGAGGCCACGATCACAAGCTACTTGCATTAAATATTGTTTTATATTGTTTTCTTAAGACTTAATTTATAGGTAATTCAGTTTTATCCCATATACGATATCTTATTCCTTTTACGCCGTTTGCAAGAAAGGTAAAAAGATTTAACTTCTGTTTGTTCAGTCTCCCATATAGCTACAGTATTTCGCTTAATGTATGTACATCTTAAGGAGTGCTAGAACACGAAGGTAGATTTGAAAATTTTGTACATTCTTTTAATTCTTATTAGTGTTTTAAGCTACTTTTTGTTTACCAGTGTATCTTACATTAATATATAAAAATAATTCAATTTTATTTTCAACCAGCTATTAATTATGAAAAACCGCTCAGGCTCAGTGAAGTCTTTTGCTCTCATTTCATCATGCAAAAAAATCACCTTACAGATATAGGAAAAAATGCACAGTAAATTATAAATATTTGCGTACTCAATAGCATTTTTTATTTGGTTTTTCATAATTGAATTTTTTGTACCATTCGGAGTATATAGTCTTTTTCTAATTGACTAAGTAGGGAAAAATAATCTTAAATGTTTTTGTTTGTCTCACAGTCTCACATTTTGATGTTTATTCAACGTTCAATATTTTAGTATATGTAGAATGTTATAAAGTAAAATATCTAGCTTCTTTTTAACTTTTTTATAATTATTTTTTCTTTCTAATTTAAAATATATGTACTTTGAACAAAAATTTTTGGGAAAAAATCATATTTTTGTTGAAAATCTTTTAAAAATGTTTTTTTTTTGTTTGTTTGTTATTTTCACAATTATCTGAGACTTTATTTAGTAATCGCTGATAGTTTCATGATGGTAACTCATAACTTTTTGAATTGTATTCAAATGCTAACAAATGAAATACAAATACCAAAAATTTCAGATTTTTTTATATAAATGTAAAAAAAAATCTCAGTCATTTCAATTTGAATCACAGTTTACAATATTTCATGAGTCAGTAAATTATGAAATATTCTCAAAATTTTTTTTCAGTATACTTTTTATGCCCACTTTTAGGAAAAATTGGCGACAATTCGAATCCCCAGCTTTTTCCAAATTTTGGTTTTTTTAAGTAAATTAAATATGCGTGAGGAACTTCATCAATTGCAAATGGCATTTATTGGTTCCTAGGAAATTAACCTATCGTAACCATTTTTCGTGTAGCTTCTGCCTACGAACTGACGACAAATCACAGACGCTCGAGTCAAGTTCTCACGACGGTATAAAACGGTACGAGTATGGTCTCTATGATATTGAGTTCTGGAGAATGAGGGGTGAATTTGGATGATTATCCTCCGCGAAGGTAGGCACCTTGTCGTAATGCGGGGGCTTAGTCGAATCATTAATTAGGATTGGAAGGATAGGAAGGATGGTAGTGTATTCGCTACATACATTCCAGTATTGGGCGAGTGCAGTCCATTCGTATAGTTTGAGCTGCCTATTTGAACGATGGCCAAGTTTTACCAATCGGAGGAGCAAACCTGTTGAAAAAGCTCTGGGTTGGAACAAGATGTAAGACAACCCGCGCCGCGGTTCAGCATAGCTGGGGATCCAGACTTAAAAATAGCCTAGTCGTGAACGGAGTGCTCCGGATATCTACAAAATTATACAGTTGAGCGACTGCATGTTTCTTTTTGGATAAAACATACTTTTTAAACACAATTTTTTGAAAAAACTATTTTTGTAAGGAAAACTTTTTTTGCTAATTTTTGAAAAAAATTCATAAAGACTACTACTAACTAATTTACGTAGCGGCTGTTTCCGATTTCGCTGAAACTTTGCCAAAAAAGAAGAGAAATTTTTTTTTTTTTTGTAGGTGAGGTAGGCTTCGAAATGGCTTCGCACTTACAGCGAATGTCGTCAACTGCGCAGAATGGCGTGGTCACTAAAACAATCACTCCTCCTCTTCTCGGAACGATTTTATGGATTTCTTCGGGAGGACACAAAACGGCGTCCATGAAATTAGCCAAAATTATTCACCAAAGTTTGGGTGCACCATATTTGTGTCTCGTCCTCTAATGTCTCTGCGCCGTCACACCAGTGGTCTGTGGGGCATGCTCCCAGGTTCCTCTCACATGGGCGTATGGAGGTTATGCGCTATCGATGGTTTATTTTACTTCTACATCAGAACAGAAACATCGGAAAATGTTGTGATTATATTATACTCGTAAAAATTAAAAAATTGTACACAGAAAACTGATCCAATGTATGCAAAATAGTGTGAAGTGTCAGGCAAAAAATTTAACCAAATAAATATAATATTAATTTTGCGCAACCTCAACCTTAATTGTAATTTTTATTAATATATTATTTTTACTATGAATATTATTTGCTTAAACTAACTGTACTTTGATATAATGTTAACTCTTTTAACTTCATTTTAGTTTAATAACTATACAATTAATAAAAAATCCGAATAAAACTTACTGTTTTTCGTTATTATTTTCACAAATACGGCAAATAATAGCGTTTGCTTTTTGAACCACCTATTTTTTTGAGAATGGTAACACAAATAACATGTCAAATGTGTTCATAATTTACTTAAAGGGTTCACATTTACGAAATGGGACGCTATACGCTTGAACAAAATTGGGAAATATTGAAAACCTATTTCCAAAGTGGTGAGTCTTCTTCTTCTTTTCTGATTTTCACATCGGTGGCTACGTCAATAAGCAAAATTGTCGGATTTGGGGCTCAGAAAATCCACACGTTACTGTAGTGAAGCAAATGCATCCACAACGAGTTTTTGTTTCTAAAAATTGAAGAGGATGACATGGACGACATTTGGTTTCAACAAGACGGTGCAACTTGTCACACTGCCAAAGTTACACCCGAACTTTTCGCTACCGTTTTTAAAAACCGAATAATCAGCCGAAATTCCGATATCAATTGGCTGCCTCGGAGCTGTGATTTAAGCCCGTTGGACTACTTTTTGTGGGGAGCCGTTAAGGACAAATGCTATGCGAACCATCCAGAGACGATTGATGCTTTAAAACACGAAATCGAAGTTGCCATTCATGAAATTGGAGCCCAAACAATCGAAAATGTGCTTAAAAATTGGGTTGATCAAATGGCCTACTATAAAACCAGTCGTGGCGGTCATTTGAACGGTATTATTTTTCATTCAAAAATGACAATGTTTAATTTTCAAAATAAAAAAAAAGTTTGAAAAAAATATGGATTAGTTTTTTTTTATAGCCGTTTCAAAAAGCATACTTTACATGGCCCACCCTATATCTTGGGGTGTATGATTTTCTTATGGTTTTGCCTTCTCATATTTTTTGCTCTTCGTTGGCTGGTAAAATCTAATAATTACTTTTGGTTTTTCAAACATTTTATTGCTATTGCATTTCAATAGATTATTTTTATATTTACTTAATTTGAAATTTATTTATTTTATTTCTTTTATATGGTATTTCTCTATAAACTAAATGAAATATTTAGAAAATGTGCAGAACACGTTTCGCTGAATGATATTTGCGTTTATCGCCGATGTAATTAATTTCTAGTCTCTGGCAGTTTACAATAAATGCATATTTGTCTACTGACTTCTACATTATACATAAACGTATGTATGTATATAACAATGTGTGTTTGTATTGTCTATTTATTAGACAGATGCTCGAAGTATTTAAGCAGAGAAAATACCGGGTGGCGTAAATACAGGCACATTTTAGAATCAAATGCATAAATAAATAAAGAGCTATATATTTCGGTATCCCTTTTATTATTATTATTATTATTTATTAGATATATCAAAATTGCCTTAATCTAAATACAACCAGGAGCAATAGCTGCTAAGGCTTAGTACTCTAGTTTACGTCAACTTCCAAAGATCGGAGAAAGTAGCCTGTGCAAAGAGAACTCAAACTGTTCTTCACGGCCCACAAGCATTTTTATAGCATTTTTAGCACACAAATAGGCACCGAACCCTGATTCTGTACAATTAAAAATTAATTTAAAGATTCGGTGAAATTTATAATAGAAGAAAATAGCATCAGGCAAATGACCACCACGACCACGCTTACAAGACAATATCCTTTTCATGAAATTTTCCACAACCGAGTTGCAAAGTGGCTGCCCTATGTCCTCACTAATAGCCTCACGAATTCCATCTTTGAGGTCCAGAATCGACCCTGGGCTGTTGGCGTAGACCTTCTCTTTCACGTGGCCCCAAAGAAAAAAGTCACAAGGTGTTAAATCACAAGATCTCGGTGGCCAATTGTGATCACCTCTTCGAGAGATAACACTGTCCGAAAACTTTTCCCGTAAAAAATCAATGGTTTCGTTGTTTGTATGACACGTAGCGCCACCTTGTTAAAAATAAACGTTGTCCAAATCAATACCATCCAATTCCGACCATAAAAAATCGTTAATCATCTCTCCTGTTTAACACCTAACACCTGTTATAGGAAAACCCTTTACAATAATATTTTAATTATTGTATTATTTAAATTGTGTATCAATGTCACATTTCAATGTCACTCGCACATTCGACTTTACAGTTGTGGAAATGTTTTTATCTTTTTACGGGCCGTTTTTTCATCTCACCAATGGATTACGCTATACTAACCGAAACAATCGGCTAGGTTAGCTTATATTGAGTGCTTTGATACCATTAGAGCTCATCTTTACACTCTTCAGTCTTTGCTGAACCATCCATAGGATTTAATAAATTTGGCTAATTTGTGAGACCTCTTCAATGCTGTCAAGAAAGGCGAATCCAGAGCAATGGATGTACACAGGAGGTGTTCCAGGCTTTCCTCTTCTTCAATACCTTGAGCTTCGTCAAAAGTCATCATGTGGTACACCCAGTCTATTTGCTTGCCTTTCAGTTAGACAATGACCTGTTAGTACCCCTATCGTGTTTCTCATATCTTATATCTGAGACTCAGTAGCGATTTTGTGCAGCCGTGGTACCATTCTGGTTTGCCCACTTATTTGGCAAAGAGGTGATTGCCTCCAACGGGCATTAGCAGCATTGATAGTTATTAATAGTTTGGACATAGTTAAGCGAATCGTACCTCTCCTTGCAAGCTCATCTACTCTGCAAAAACCGTCTATATTTCTGGGGCCTCGCACCCAAATCAGGGTTATTTCAGTCACAGTCCTATTTTGAAGGTAATACTGTGGTAAAGAGTATACAAAAATCTGTAGTAGCTGGAACAGTAGAAAATGTTTCTAATAGAGTCGAATGACCTTTACTGAATGTTTTAGGAGAGCAAGTTCCATGAACTTCAATGCTGACTTCGCAGCTAGTTGCTTACCATATAAGTCAATTGGTAATAGGTATACAATTACGTTTAGCGCTTCTGTGGTAGTGGTTCTAAGACCTCCCCTTATAAATAAACTCGTTGCTGTTTGAATACGAGCCAATCTGTTCAGTGAATATTTTTGTCGAGTGCCAACCGCCATACTAATATTCCCTATAGTACAATCGGTATTACCACTGCTGAGTGGTGTACTATTTTCGGAGTTAAGCCTATGGTTTTCTTGCATGAGTAAAGTGCTCTTAAGGCTTTCCTCACTCTGTGTTCTACATTTAACTTCCAAGCCTAGGTAGCGAGCACTTTCGCTGCACTACTAGGTGATTCCATTCAATGTCGGGTCTCTCACATCCGGTAAATGATGTTTCCCAGTAAATATCATAATACCAGTTCAGGCTTTGGTAGCGTTTACGCCTACTCCACATGACGTCGATCATTTGTCTACCTCACT
>JAYXIM010056923.1:0-12852 GCA_037575425.1 Anastrepha fraterculus | reverse complement strand
TCAATTTTGCTAATTTTTTGTATTTCTACTTACGATATTAATGTAAATATATAAACGAAATTTCAGAGCGCTACATTCAACGGTGCTCTTTACATGAAATTTTTGAGGCCTCCTTGAGTTTAGGTTTGTAGGGGAGTTTTGCGTTAAAGTAAATCGATTTGGTTAATGTTTTGTATATTTACTTACTATATTATTGTAAATATGTGGACGAAATGTGGGAGTCCAATATTGATTGATGTCATTTACATGACCTTTTTAAGGCGTTTTTGAGGTTAGGTTTGTAAGGGAGTTATGCGTTAAAGTAAATCGATTTGACTAGTTTTTTTTATGCTTACTTACTATATTACAATAACCATATTACAAATATATAATAGAAATTTAAGAGCTCTACACAGTTTTAAGGCGTTTTTGAGGTTAAATTTGTATGGGGGTATGCTTTAAAAAAACTTTTCACGCACATTTTTCATTTATTTCTTTCTTTATGTCTATAGAGATAACATACGAAAAACTTAAGCCAAAAAATGTAAGGCGCTAAACCACTGTCGGAAAGAAAGAACTGAATTCGAATGCCATACAAAACCGCATCCGACAATTTTTGATTAAAAAGCTTGACAATTTGTTGATTTTTGTTTTTTAATTTCGTTGACGAATTTTGATTTTGCGAGCTCGAAATCGGTTTAACAATAAAACAACAAATTAAATTATTGCTATTCATTTTTTATAACCAATATTAATTTTTGTTTTTAATTTTGAGCAAACTTTTCAACTTTGAGTTATATGTTTTTGTTGTAATATATTTTTATAAAGGAATAAAAATTAAACAGGCAATTATTATAACAAAACTCTGCAATATGTCGCACTGCTAATGTCGTGACCGCCACTGTACGTGTGTTTGTATGCACAGAGTGCTACTTGACGGCAAGTTCATATTTTATGGCACTTGAAGTTGGTTATTTGGCCAGCGTGTATCCAATTTAAAGAAATTTAATGAACGCCAATACGCTGTACAAATGCCCAGCAAGTGTCTTGCGTACATGCAAAAGTGTATGCATGTATGTGTTTGCCGGTTTGTACGTGTGCCATGAACGCATCACTACCCCAAACCCCAAACGCCAGGGCATGCAGGTGGATCAACTCAATGGCTACCAAAAAACCAAAGCAAAAGGCTGCTTGCTTGCGAGTCGCAGGTGAATAATAAATATGGAAAATTATGTAAGAAATATGAGAAAGCACTCGTATACTTGCAGATAGTGCATAACACACTACAACTGGTGGCGTGCGGATATATGCTTTTACCGTTTTTTTGCTTTATTATAATTTTCATTTATTTATTTATATTTCCACTGAGGAAGCTATGCGTCTAAATGAGCAAAAAGTAACAAACTTTGCAGTGAGTTATTAATTTTACAATTTATTTTTTCTCTCGAACCCCATAATTGGGAGTCACGCTCGGGCAACTAGCAAAGCCGAGAATGGTTGTATAAATTTACTGTGTGTGGAAGTTCCCAGAAATAAAGTATATGAATACTCGTATGCACGCAGCAGCATGTGACGTTTAGCAACGCATGAGGTAAAAAAAAAATTAATTACGAATAGTTTTCATCATTTTTTGGTATTGCGAAGCTCTAAAATTTAATGAATCCATTTGCATGCGACGGCTGTGGCTGCAGCAGCAGCGGCTGCATTAAGGCTACCACAATTCACCGCAAAAACAACTACGGCATCAACAGCTGCTCCAACTAAATATTGCAACTACTGCAGCTACTGCCTGCTGTCATAGCGGCATTGGTAATTATACTGAAATTGAAGCGGCGACGAAATGTGGCGTGGCACTTTTTGCCATAGAAACTTTCACGAGCGTGAAATTGTGTGGCAAAACAGTCGTATAATAATACTTCTTGCGTACATTTATATGGATTGGGTAAAAAGTATACGGAAATTTTAATTGGCAAGACGTAAGGAAGAAGAGATATCGCCTGGTTTTGTCTTCAACAGAATATACCTTTTGTAGCATTGGGGGTGTAACAAAGAGTGCAGCAGTATTTAAATGTTTTTTTTTTTTCACCCCAAGCAGATTAAGAATAGAACGGAATAAAATTGAGGAGCCCAACATCTTATGCCAATATATAAAGGGTGGGGCAGAACTAATGTCATAATGCAAATGTGCCATAATGTTCACAAATGATGTCTGATGTCCGTCATTGTGCTTTGAATTTTCGCCATAGATAGACAGAGAATTGACTGAGTTTGAATTTATAGTGTGTTGATCTAACACAACGTCGATCACATCGTCCTTTTACTGGTCACCGGTTTTTGGCTGAGCACTTCATCATCAAATTCATATAAATCGGATGGGGTCTGCACAAAAGGAGTTTTTGGTTTTGATTTGCGTTTCCTACACTTCTCAGAAACTTTATATATACAGTGTACTCTATATTAAGCGGGCACCTAAGGGACTTAAAAATTTGCCCCCTTAAGAGAGTTTTCCGCTAATGAGAAAAATGCAAAAAAGGTTAATGATATAATATGTTATGGATTGGTTGTCCGCTCAAGAGAAAAAAATTTAAAAAAAATCTTAAGGTTTTGTGGTATGTACTGCATACCTTTATAGGAGGTGTTCGCTTAGAGAGGTGTCCGTTAGCAGATACACATACATATTGTATATATATAAATATATAATTGGCGCTTAAATCCTTGTTGTTCCGCAAATGGAACTAACAGTTTCATACCGCCACGGTAGATGTTTTCTCTTTATGAGGACCTTTTTCTTTCATTTGGTGTTTCAAGGCCGACTACCAAATGGTAGTTAGGCACCAACCCATTCGTCTATGGCGACCGCCATTTAGAACGGCAGTTCAAAACTTTTGCTCGGTGCCAGCTGATTCATTTAATGGCACCGCATTTAATCGCCGGCTCAGTTGATTGTAAAATTAACTTCAATATGCCTTTTAGTCTTGCGTTATTTTTTGTTGTTGTTGTAGTAGCATAAACATTCCTCAAACATGTTTGGGAAATGCTGCTGGAGTAACAGTTCTTGGCCGAATATAAATTCCGGTCGTGCCGGTAACGTACAATCGACTGTCGTGGGAACGTGTACTCTTGCGTCATTTTGATCTATTTTACGTTACCACTAGCAAGATTGAATATAGTTTTAAGCTGCGATTAATAGAATAATCTTCGCGTCGAATAAGTTCTTTGTTTCACTGGATTTTATTTTCAAAAAACAAAAAAAAAAAAAACAGGTGGCAGCACCGGCAAAAAATTTTTTGGTAAACTACTTTAAATGCATTAAAAAAGGTGGCAACACCAGGAAACCTTTCTTTTTTGGTAAACTACATACCTTAAAATAGATTAAAAAAGGTGGCAATACCAGCAAACTTTTTTTTTGTTAAAATACCTTAAAATTAATTTATTTGTTACCTACATGTGTCTTATTATTCAACTACAATAGGTGCTAAATTGCTATTTTGCAATAAAATTCAGGTGGCAACGCTGTCAAATAACCTGTTTTAGCAGATTTTTTTAAATATTTCCTATTATAAGCATGCTGTAATAATAAAGTATATTTTTTAATAAAGTACTTTGCTTTTTAATATAAACAGGTGGCAACACCCAGCTAATCAGCGATATGCAACATGCATTAAAGTACAGAATGTACGTAGTCAGCGGCAGCCAAATAGGCGATACTTGACAAAGAAATGGATTCTTAAGTCGTAGTGTGACAAGTATGGTGAGAGAGCGTGGAGAGGCCCAACTGTGGTGGTTCCGTTCGAAAATAAACAAAACTGGGGGAGGATTAAAGTGCATGCAACTTTCGACGGACAACATGTGAAGAGTAACTGACGTAGAGCCTAGTGCTCTTACTTAACGGTAGTACCGGGAGGAGATCGATGCATTGACGGTAGAAGGTTTGATTTGGGTTAAAGTCCCACACTGACAGGGTAAAGGCTTTCGATGCTTCCTCCTCGCAAAAAAAAAGAATCAAAAACCCTGCTGAAATGAATGTTACATACCATACGAACCATAGGCTTTCCGTAGGTGCTAAACACGAGGTAATAGTCCTTGAGTGATGATCTTTCGAAGAAATTAACGAATGTGCGAATTTAACGGAAAAACTGACCGAATTGGTGAGAGAAAAAATCATCAAAAATCAATGAGAATTTTGAGCCAAATCAAACTTACTTTTTATTACACTTAAGGGGGTATTCTAGTGTTGGATTTCGAAAGAATCGAAATTTTTTTCTTGCATATTTACAAAGTTTACACATTTAAGAGGAGGATTTTTTTAAATTCTTATTATTTCATTAGTTGTAGCCGTTTTGGTGACATGGCATCGGTTCCGCATCGGTTCCGATCTGCTTTGTCTGAAAACTTTGAAGGCATTTTTCTCAAAACTACTTTTTCTAGCTACTCGAGCTAGCGGTAAGGATATCTCGAGTTCTAAACAACCGATTTACTTCAAATTTGGAGACGATGTTCTTTATACATTACTTCATCGGATGATCTTAGCTCGAAACTATAACTTTTCATTTAGTAATTTAAAAAATATCGGTGTTGTTGAAAAAATATTCAAACAAAAAAAAAATTTGTTTTTCAAACAGCCGCCATATTGTGAAGAAGCTTTTTTTAACTTATTCAAGGCTTATTTGATAGCGGAATCTACAGTAATTAAAAACGCGTTTAGTTTTTATTTTTCAGATCACCAGGAGGTTTGGAATCATGGACGCAAGAACACCCTCTTTTTTTGGGCGCCCTACTTGCACTGTACATAATTTTGTCAGTTTTAATTTTTTTTTTGTTTTAGGTTCGCTTTTAATGTAATAATTAATAATCAATAAAGAAATGATAAAACAATTGATGATACACATTTTTTTGTTTCCTTTTTACAGCGAAATTCATGCCTCTATACCAGAATACCCCTTGAATTAAATGGGCTATAAAACTACGTAGTAGCGTTTTTTTAACTCTGATAAAATTTTGATAAAACAAATTTCTGATTCAAATTTTAATAAAAATTTGACAGAGTTTTAAACATTGATTTATATGATATTTGTTGTAGAATCAACTTTGTTTTTATAAAAAATGAATGAAAATTAAAAAAAAAAAAACAAAGGAAAAGTAGTCAAAACTGAGTAAAATATCGCGTAATTATTATTTTGCCCGCGGGCCTCTATCAGTTTAGAGATAGCTGAATCGATTTTTAAACTGCTTTTGAGTGGAGGAAATTTAAATATGTAGGCAAGAAGTACTAAATTATGTTTGAAATCGCAGCACTGTTGCGCGCTAAAATAGATTTCTCCCTATGCAACAAAAAAAATTGCAGCATGCTAATTCTTTTATACATTTCAAATGAAACAATTAATGCAATTAAAATCGCAATCTTAGAATGCCAGCGGTACCCAAATGCACTCAAGTCAATCACTAGCAGCCGCATGCAGCAGCCTGCTTAAATTGTGCAACTACCCACAAAATTGTCACTTTGCTTTATGTGCATAATATTTATACAGGGTAGGCCATTTAAAGCGGGCCCATTTGTTTCTGAAAAAAAACATTGAAAAAAACATTTTTTTTTGTGTTGATATGAAAAATGATTTATTTTGATTCAAGGAGATTTGTTCCAGCTAGTTTTTGAAAATGATATCCTTCAAATGTTTGCCTCTGGCCTTGATGGCCAAATGTGTCCTTTTTTCGGCGTTTTCCATCGTTTTGGCCAATATTTCGGCCGGTATGGCGGCGATTTCGCGTCGGATATTGTTTTTAAGTTGAGTTAGAGTCCTTGGCTTGTTGATGTATACCTTGGATTTCAGATAACCCCACAAATAAAAGTCCGGTGGCGTCAAATCTGGTGATCTCGGTGGCCACGGAAAATCACCATTTTTCGAAATCAACCTTCCAGGGAACAATGGCTTCAAAAAATCGATTGTAGCGCGTGAAGTGTGGCATGTAGCCCCGTCCTGTTGGAACCAGTAGCCTTCCATGTCATTTTCTTCGATGATTGGCGCCTGAGTGTTGTCCTGGCGATGCCTAATTCCTGAGAACGACGATAACTCGATGTTCGCGGAGCCTCCTCAACACTGGCTCGTACAGCCTCGATATTTTCAGCAGAACGTCGTGTACGTTGTCTGGATGCGTGGCTGGTATTGCTGAGACTACCGTGGTTAATAAATTTTGCGTATAAACGCTGTAAAGTGCTTTTGGATGGCGCACTTTTAACTTTATTTTTTTTTTTTAACGCACGTTGAGTTTTCACAATTGAGAAGTTATTTTGGATGTAAAGCTGAATTATTTCAGCGCGTTCTTTTGGAGTGTACTGCTCCATGGTAAAAATTGTCTTGGACTGACGCTTCCAACGCGCTATGTCATTAGTCGATCTGACGTTCCTGTCAAAAGTTATAGGGTTGCCAGATGGGCCCGCTTTAAATGGCCTACCCTGTATTACCTAATTAGCTAAAATGGATATTGCAATACAACATCCTTAAGGATGTCAACCAATTAAATTGACTTACAACTGGACAAATTTGTGTAAAACTGAGAAATAAATGGGCATACATATAGTCATATATGTATACATGTAAGTATGTATTCAAGGTTTTCGCTTTAATGAAAAATTGGAGCGCGAAAGTTATACCGCAGCCACTCACTGATGTAATTTTTCTCATATGAGAATAGGTGCAACCTATCCTTCCAATTCATAGGCAGACACGCGGCCCGGCCTGCTATGCATATATGTACCCAAATGTATGTATTTATGTATATTACACATGTGTGGACATATCATTTTACTGTTGATTGCGTTGTGAAACTTTTGTGGTGCACTTATTGTTGTTATTTTTGCACCCACAAAATTTTAGCTCAATGCCACATTTTGGAAACTTTTTGCGGCAAGTGGTTATAGAGTTTGCGTACGTCATGCACACAACCACCATAAATATGTATCTATGTATGTGTGTGGGTGTATATATGCTCATATATTTGCGCTCATAAGGATAAGGATATGTGGGAAAATGTAGCACAAATGTAGGTTCTTCATTCTTTGCGTGCGCTACGCTCAAATTGCCAGCAGCGTTTAAAGCACTCAAGTGCAGTTGATGCGAAAATTTTGCTGTGCCTTCCTATGTCGTAATTCGGTAGAGTAAACAAAAATCCGCTGCCGCAACATTCATCATCTCGCTTTACGGGAATACACCAAGCAATAATCCCATTCAGCAGCGTATAACCTCCACTTGCTGCTCAGCTTAGGTAGCGAAGCGAACGAAAGTAGATTGGGGGAAAACTTTTGCGTGCTATTTCTCTCACTTTACCTTAACCCTAACGTCTGATTCATATGCAACGCGTTTTACCTACTGTGCTCATTTTTACAACAAGTTTTCGATGCGCACCCAGCTTTGTAGTAGTTAACTTTTTGTTCAAGTTTAATTTAATTTGATTTCGTTTAATTTAATTTAATCCCATTTCATTGTGATTACCTCCCTTGGCACACTCTTGGCACACAATTTTCGATTGATTACTACTTTTCACTTTAGTTTCTTAACTTATTCCTTCTATTGCGCTGTCATATTCTTTGTCTTGCAGTGGATATACACCTCCATATGCATGTATGTATGTATATATGCACTTACGCATACACAGTTTGCTCACACACATTTGGCGCAGCAAGGGGAGCGAAGGAAGTTCTAAAACAGCACATCAATTCAACAATTGAACACCTGCAAAACTTTTAGTGCTGTGTTTGAAAAATTAATTACACTGTGCAACACCAAAAATTTTATGGACTACTTTTTCTTAGGAGATGCATGTGAAACGAATTTTTATGGCGCACATTTTTATATAATTTTTTAAGTTCTTTTCGGACACTGAAGAGAAGCCAGAGTGAGATAAGCTGTGGGGATCCTGCAGAGAAAGAGACTGGCGGCTAGGCGCTTGAGATTCCTTAACATGCCCTCTGGAGACGGCCTGAGAAAAGTCTCCAGCCTAGATCCATTTGCTTTCCTCCACTACATCAATAGCACTGGATGGATGTAAATGGTTTCACATTATGGTATCAAAACGGGATGTAGCTGCTCCTTGTAGTGTACCTGAGGTACTTTTGCCATCTAACCTACCTACCTACCTTAACCGTTTGAGTGCGATTCGTCGATATAGCGACGATAACTAATTACTCCATTTGGCGTTCGGCTAGGAACGTGTTGAATATTATTTTGCGATATTTATCAAAAATTTATGTCATATAAAAGTATAAATTAGTTGAGACCGTTAAAAACAATTTTTATTTTTCGTTCAATATCGATATTTTGAAAATAAATTGCGCAAATGTGTAGTGTGTAGTGTAAAAGGATCTAAAAATCCAAAGCGTTCCCGGCTAATATGCAACATTTGCAAAAAAGGTGTGCATGGTACATGTGTGGGGAACCACAAATGTGCCAAAATTTGAATAATAATGCCGGAACTTGTTGTAAAAAAAAAAAAAGATGATATTAAAAAAATGTAAATAAGTTTTTCTTATAATCATAACTAATAGTTTAGTCTACAAAATAAAAATAAAATTATTGAAATATGTAATTTTTTGTGTTCTCTATGCTTATATTTGTAAAGCCATCATATTTCAGTTTTCTTAGACCAAATTTTGCTTCGCGATTTTCGTATGTATTAAAGAAAATCGCTTAGCATTCAAACGGTTAAGTTCTTTTTTAACAAATTTCAAAAAGTTGATTCTTATTTGAGGATTACTGAGATACGCTTGTGTTAACCGCTTTATGCTGCTGATTCAGTTCATCAGGTTTTTAATAACCAGGCCCGCTATCTGAGCGAGCGTAGCAAAGAAATAAGAGCCAAGATATCTAAATTTTAGCCGATGAGAGCAGGGCAGCTATGGAGAAGCTGCTGAGATAATTCCACCTCATCCGCTGACGCAAAAATCACTCGAGTCTCACAGCATGTATACCTAAGGATATGCGACTAGTGTTCTGTGAGGACACCCACGGTTTCGAGATCTGAGATTTTGTCAACCCCAGAAGATCCCTCGAACGACTCTGATCCACAAGTGACCAGAAAGATTTCGCGACCTTCCAAGTTTGAGTACTTGCCCATCGCTCGCTGAGTTGTCGCGAAGCCCACCTTTCCCAGATCAGACCGCAACTGGTCAACGAGATCCGAATTCTCTCCTTTCGTGAAGAAACTACCTTATAGGTGCCTTGTCTGGCATGACCAGGTACATAGATGAGCTGTGACAGTTATTACTCAATTGAGTAGCCAGTCTGCTGCTTCATTGATTGCGGTTGCCTCTGCTTGCAACTCACTATAGAGGTGCGGCGGTAGTCTGGAACTTGGGTATGATGGGGAGCTCCTCCCAGAATACTCCTCCAGACCCTGTCTCCAAATGCTGCACCCCACGCACTCTTCCCTTGATGGAATGAGAGTGGAGAATTTCCCGCTTGGACTAAGCGGGGGTGTACAGTGATCCCTCGCCAAGGGGATGAACCCAAAGTTTCTAAGAATACTTGATACCTTGGGTTTAAAAGTTTTTTATTTAAAAGTGTATTATGTCAATATGAAATTTACCGAAAATATGTAAAAAAATTAAAATCTTTGTTTTAAAGACTTTTAATTAAAAGTGTATTTTTTAATACGAAATTAATTTAATAAAAATAGGTAAAGAAATTGAAATAAATAAAAAAACATTGGTTTTAAAGTGTTTAATTTAAAACTTGGTTTTAAGGATTTTTATTTAAAAGTGTATTTTTTTAAAATTTAACCAAAAATAGATTACAAAATAAAAACACTTTTGGTTAAAAAAAAAATGGACCAAAAAACAAAAGAAACAATTTTTTATTTCAATTTATTTTTCATATCAATTTAAAATTTTTGTTGTGAGATTTTATAGAAAATCATTATTGATCAGTGTTTTTGTGTTTTCTTTCCCACTAATGTTTTTTCTTATCAACGATGCAGAATCCACGCCAACCACATTTTCGCACCTAACGATGCAAAAACTGCAACGTGAAATGGTTCAAAAAGTGAAGAAGCGACTTGAGCGATATCCCTGCCGAAGTGCCAATCTAACGGTGAAAGAACTGAAAATATCTGACTGTAACACCCGCCGCATACTGAAAAATGATCTCAAAGTCAAGCCTTACAAGATCCAAAAGGCGCATGATCTCACACCAAAGCAGCAACAAGTCAGACTTGAGAGAGCGAAGGAGCTACTTCGTTTGGCCGAAGCGGCCAATTTCCGAACATTATGTTTTCTGACGAGAAAAATTTTCAAATTGAGCAATTCATAAACTCCCAAAACGATAGGGTTTATTTGACCGACAACAATTGGCCACCAGGAGGCAGCCCTCGCCACAAGTAATGGTTTGGGACGCTGTAACCGCAGATGGGCGCTCTCAAATTGTTTTCATCGAGCCTGGCGTCAAGGTAAATGCGAAATATTATCGGGAAAGTATTCTGGATGTTGCTTTGAAGCCTTTGAAGGCAGACCATGAACATTTCAACAGGACTTGTCACCGTCTCACAAAGCTCGAATGAACCAAGAATGGCTAAAAAACAACGTTCCGACGTTCATAACGTCCACACAATGGCTCTTAAATTAACCAGATGCGAATCCGATGGATTATTCCCTTTGGGCCATTTTGGAGAGCAATGTGCGAACTAAAAGATTCACCAGTCTCGAGGAGCTGCAAAGAGCCATTGTCCGCGAGTGGGCCAAAATACCTGCAAGTACATTCGGGCAGCTTGCGATTCGTTTCTAGACCCCCTCAAGGCCATAGT
This sequence comes from Anastrepha fraterculus, assembly GCA_037575425.1. Classification (NCBI taxonomy): domain Eukaryota; kingdom Metazoa; phylum Arthropoda; class Insecta; order Diptera; family Tephritidae; genus Anastrepha; species Anastrepha fraterculus. The sequence goes on along the minus strand of JAYXIM010056923.1, from coordinate 2,082 downwards.
CAAGACTCTTGATTCTTAATTTTGTATTATTACACTTGTTTTACTTTGGATTGAATAAAAGTAATTATCCAAATTAAATTTATGGCCTTTTTAATTGGTTACACTTCGAGTGCCGGACCCTGTATAATAGTATAAGACGCCTTATTTTGAAATTCAAATATCCTAATGCTTATTTGAGTAGTCCCAATGCACTTACACCGATAAAAGACAATTTAAAATTAAATTTTAAAAGAAAATTTTGGCATAATTGCGGGTCAGTGTCAATGTAATCAATGCCGCTATGTAATCAAGAATAGCTTTTCAAAAATCCCAAAGAAAAATGACATCTAATAATCAATTCGCACAAGGCGCTGCCGTTTTCTAACCGCCTTTGCGAAACTTTCACCATTTCGGTAGTGGACTTTCATATTTTCTAAATATTTTCGGTCGTTGTAATTCTCCATGACTCAAAGTTCACACATAAACTCTGTCCCACATAAAAAAGATGGCCCTTAATTTAAAATGGGGCACCTAAATATTACCAGTACATAACTAACATTTACTCAATGTCGCTTATCGCCAGCCATGCAAAAATTTATCGGTTTGCCCTGAAATATGGCGCTCCAATAAATTTGTTATCAGCCAAACGTTTCGCGGTTGGCTTCCATTGTTGACGTGAGTGCTTCGAGCTTCGAATAACTCTACTCGTATGTCATCGACACTCAGCCGGCAAATCCCATGTTGGCATAACCGTGAAACAATCGCATTAATCACTACTTTGTCGGCGTGGCTAAAAGGTGATCGAATACATTTTTTTGTTTTTGTTCCTCTGCACTTTACAAAAATGCGGCGACTACGCTGTTTTTTTTTTCTTGTTTCTGTTTTTTTTTTGCTGTTTGCAATCATCACTCGTTCTTTTGAATTAGTAATTGAGTATTATTCAGACTACTGAATTACCCGGCTGACAGAAAGCGTAAAGTGGATGGCATAAAAATTTGACAATTACGTATTATTCGTAATGAAAACGACAACAAAAAAAAAACAGAGACACTAAAGACAAATGAAAAATATATTTGTAACATTTCCGCTTCTTCCAATTCCGAATTGATGATTCTAATTATCTTGTTTGACTTTATTCAAAGCACTGCCGGTGGGAACAATGGACAGGTTTTCGTACTAAGTTTGCGATTGTAAAACTAGAAGCAATAGTAAAAATTTAATTGGCATACAGTGTGTTTCAGTTTTGCTTTGTTTTTAATCTGCGGTAGAATTTTTTGTTTGTTTTCTTCGTGGTATATCTGTTACAAATCCAAGCATAGTCTGTGCGATAAAAATGAAATCCAATATCTGCCAAATTGGCCATCCATTTAAGGTAACGGGTGTTTTTAAGCTGCATGAGCACTATCGATACCGAACTGCACAACTATTTTTCAAAACCAACCAAATTCAAAAACACATCCATGTCGAATGTAATTGAGAATATAAACAAAAATACGATTTGTTTAAATTGTCGACAGTGACCTTACCAATAAATAAAAATTTGAATATGGTTTACAAATATATAGCTCGTGGTGCAAGGTTAACAAATTTGCCAGGTTTGGCCATTAACTATGGGGAACAACAAAATTGTGTGAGCAACTTCGTCCGTCACATCACAGCGCCCTCGGCAGCCGATTTCTGCTTAAGGTGATAGATTACCAGGTTTTTTATTTAGCTATGGTGAAAAAGAAAATTGTGAGGGGAACTTTGGCTGCCACGCCACTTGGGAGATTCACCCGAACTCAGCACGATCAATTCACATATTGTATATTCACACACTCATGCAATGAGTCGTTGTTCAGACGACAACGAAGAAACATGAGCAATGGCTGAGTTGATTTTTTTCGTATATTACCAGCACAATCTCAATTTTCCCCAATCTCATATCCTCTGTTTCGTCAGCCTATCAGCTGATTCTGTCAAATTCACCACGCTCATGGCGGAGCGAGTTGCTTTGACTACCGTTGGCTACAGCCTGCGGAAAACACTATAGTATCACAGCATGTTGACCAGTTTTGACTATTTTTTTCGTTTTTTTTCCTTTTAATTTTCATACATTTTTAT
>JAYXIM010056921.1:0-12936 GCA_037575425.1 Anastrepha fraterculus | reverse complement strand
AGTTTTATCGCACAAACATGGGTTTCCATCATGGATTTATCAGAGTAGCTATATACACTGCTGGTCTTAGGTTAGACGCACGTTTAGTTGCATACAACTTTGCTTCATATTTATTTATTAAAGGACGATAGAAAAGAAGTTGATATGCAAAAACATTTCTTATTTAATGATACTTTAAATATAATATTCAAATGATTATACATATTTAACAAAATTGTGTGTTTTCAAACATTTTCTTAAAGCTACTCAAAATAAGGCGAATTTTTCTTGGTCATTAGAATAGACGCACTTTGGCTTTTTAATTTTTATAAGAAAAGTATTTGGATTTTAACTTAAATTACTATTTGATTTATTTGAAATAAAAAATAATAATAATTTCAGTAATGAGTACTGCCTCCTTTGTTAGTAATGACTTCATAAATCCGGTCCTTCATAGAATGATACAAGGAATCTATGTAGTTCAAGGAAATCTCGCTCCAAGCACGTTTAATATCTGCAGTTAATGTTTCCTTATCTTCGTATTGGTTTCCTCCTGCGTATACCTTCCGTGTTAGCCAGCCCCAAACATTTTCAATTACGTTAAGATCTGGAGAATATGGTGGCCAGGTCATGATATTAACGTTTTGACTCGATATAAAAGATTTTACTACTCGAGAGTTATGAATAGAAGCATTGTCTTGTTGAAAAATCGAAGGAATTGGTCCAAAGAGATCTTTTAATTTTGGAAATACGGACTCCAACAATGTTTTGAAGCGATCGCCGTCATCTTTTGATTGATAAAAATCAAGTCAATTGTTCCATAAATCGTGATAGCACCCCACACCATTATCCCCTTCTCCTATGGGCGACTTAAATATAGCTCATCTTTCCGCAAATCGTGATAATAATATTGAAATCCATCAGGGCCATCTAAATTAAAACGTTTTTCATCAGTAAATACAACTGAACGCCAATCATTTAGTCGAGTGTCAGATTGGACAGTCCACGTCATGTATTCTTTCGCGAATTGAAGCCGGTTTTCTTTGCGTATTGCATGCAAAGGGGGTGTTTTCTTGATTTTTAGACGCTTCAGGTGTTCAGCATTTCTGATCGTAGGCTGAAAAGTTGATAGGCTTGCTTTCACTCCGGCCAATTACTTGATCTTAGCAGCAGATTTAGTCGAATTCGAAGCAATTCTAACAATTTGGCGTACTGCTTGTTTTGATAGTGCCTTTTTTCCCCTTTGAAGTTATTTCCATATGCCTCTGGATCCTTCAAATATCTGTCAACAGTTCTGGAGCTGCGATTTATTTGTTTGGCAATGTTCCGATTGGACAGTCCTTGCGAGGGAAGAAAGTCTACATTTTGACGTTCCAATAAGCTCATAACAGCAGCTTTTCCCATTTTTTTCTTCAAATGTAGCTCGAAAACACTTTATTTGTTTATTTTTGATATTTTTTCAATACGAAAGTTTACACTTGTCCACGCAATACGAAGAAATTTAAGCTGCGACTAATTCAATGACCAACCGACAACACGTGTGATTGCCATAGAAATTTCTATAATCTCCGAATGTACAGTTATTTTTTCGCAAATCAACCAGTTGTCAGCATTTTTTTTTCGAACAAGATTCGCACTTTGATAAGAAAAGCATTTTGGACAATTAGAACAAGCATGATAATAAATAATTGGTTTTGTTTAAAAAAACGATGGTGCGTCTAACCTAAGACCAGCAGTGTATTGTACATGGTATATACAGGTTTTTAACTTCAAATTAAAGTTTTTTAATTTCAAATTAAATTCTTTTTAATTCAAATTAAAGTTTTTTTATTTCAAACTAAATTATTTTAAATTCAAATTAAAGATTTTTAATTTCACATTAAAGATTTTTAATTTCAAATTAAAGTTTATGAAATATGATATGATAATTAATTATTATTTTCCAAATATGTTTATTTTGCTGATAATAAGGTTAAACACTTTTGCAGTAATCATAAAATAAAACTGTTTTTTTGCAATCGCAGTAAACGCAGAATACAACTTTTCTTTCCTTGTTGTGTAATTATTATTTATTTTAAAATATTTGAAATTCAAAATCACTATCGGCGACTAATGCAGGGCACAGAAGATTCTGATGATAGCAATTTAGAAAATGAGGAGAACTTACCAATTCCTCGTTGCAGAAACCGCAGGGGAAATTATGTTAAAACGAGTTTTGACAAAAACCAGATTTTGACAAAAGCTATGAAGAAGGTACAGCTATTATAGAGTCAGCAGAATTAGCTGGAATTAATAAAGACAGAACCACTTCTATAATTAGAAGGTACATATAAGAAGGATGGATGTGAGATTATTAGACGAAATCGTGGTGGAAAAAAGAAATGTTAACCTGTTAAGCGATTAGTTTTTCTTAGACAGCTCGATTTACTTACTGTGCTGAATTAATTTCATGCGAAGACTGTCGATGCAAAACCGGTTTTCAGCCAAATATTGGATTCACCGTGCGCGTTGGCTGAACGGTTATGATAACGATTATCAGGAAATTCAGTGTTCATGCTTACTTTATAATGCCAAAATAACAGGGAAATTTTCGTTTTTTGCTTAACTTAAATTTCATAGCAAATGCAATTTCCTTTTTCGGCATGACGCACATATACGACATTAACTAAAAAATGAACTTTTGAAATTGACGCATACATATGTATATACGACATAATCTCTTAACAGGTTAAACTAAGTGATGAGATTTTAAACTACGTGGAGAAAATAATTGAAGAAAATCCAGCAATTACTTTAAAAAATATAAAAAAAAAATTGTTTCGAAATAAAAACGTCAACATGACCACCACAACGATATTTAATGCAATAAAAGCTTTAAAAATACCATTAAAAACCGCCACAATTAACCTGGACCGTTTAAACTCCAAATCAACAATTGAACAACGCAAAAATTATGCACTCAGTTTTTCACAAAATGCTCCACAAACACATGAGAAAAATTTTTTTATTTATTAGCCTTATTAGCCAGAGTTCTTGTTAAATTTTAGTGTATTGATTATTTATAACTATTACTCTTACATATAAATAAATAAAAATAATTTTAATGTTGTTGTTGTAGCAGCATAAACATTCTCCACACATATATGGGGAATGCTGCTGAAGTTATAAATCCGGGTCGTTCCGGTAACGTAGAACGTGGTAACGTCGTGGGAACGTATATAATTTTGATTGATGAATCCGGTTTCAACTATCATCTACGCAGAGCTAAAGCCCATGCAATAGTTCCAACAACAAGAGGAAGAAATGTTTCATTAATTTTACCCATGAATTTAAATGCTATTATACATTCTCAAGTAATTTCTAACTCAACAGTAAATTCAAATGTTTTTATTACATTGCTTGATGAATTATTTAATAAACTTGGTGAACGTAACATTGTAAAAGCATGGTTGATTCTGGACAATGCCAGAATCTATAAAACTCGGGAAGTACGCGAAAAGATTAGTGAGACTAATCATACGTTAATTTTTCTATCACCATATTCCCCCATGTTAAATTCTATATAAAAGGTATTTTCAAAAATAAAATTGTCAAAATAATCAAAATGTAGTACAGCTTATTGAAGAATCAATGACCACTGTTACTTCTACTGATTGCAACAATTATTACGTTGACATGTCTAGGAAACTACCGCTGGCTGTAGCGGAGCAACCGTTGCATTAAATGTTTTGTTCAAATTGCTTTATTTAACTTTTTTGATTCTTATTCTTCTTAGTATTCATTTTTTATTGTAAATATTCAATATTTCATTAATAAACTTGAATTTGGAATTAAAAATCTTTAATTTGAATTAAAAAAAAAATTAATTTGAAATAAAAAAAATTTAATTTGTATTTAAAACAATTTAATTTGAAATTAAAAAACTTGAATTTGAAGTTAAAAACCTATATAGTAAATAGTTATATCCCAATCTTTATTATTCCTGTTACTTAATCTTCGGTAGATACACCTATTTTTTTGACTTAAACGACACGGGTAAATTTCACCCCAATTCATAAACTTCCACAAACAGAGTTACAGTTTTTATTTACACCTCTTTTTTGTAAGTATTTATATATATGTATATGTACATATGTAGTTGCCGCGTACATCCTTTTTGTGTGTAGTTGGCCGAGCTCCTTCTCCTATTTGTGGTGTGGGTCTTGATGTTGTTCCACATTTGGAGGGACCTACAGTTTTAAGCTGACTCTACACGGCAGATATTTTTATGAGGAGCTTTTTCATGGCAGAAATACTCTCGGAGGTTTGTCATTACCTGCCGTGGGGCGACCGCTATTAGAAAACGTTTGTTTTAATTAATTTTGGTGTTTCACCGAGATTTTAACCACATTACCTTTGAATTCCGAATGATAGTCACGCACCAACCCATTCGGCTACGGTGGCCGTAAGTATTTAGATAAAATAAATTTAAATTGAATTGCCTAATTTAATTTAATTAAAGAAATCAGATAATATACTATAACATGCTTGGATTTTATTCACCTAAAGAACATTTTTATCAGATGTACTTAAGCTTTGCGTTCTATAAAAGTACGTTCACATATGCATTAATTACCAATAAATCCACAAAATTAATCCACCGGTTCCCATATGGCAGATTACCTGCAAAATCTACAATCAGCTGTTAATCCTGCTTTGAGAGGTTTTTCTTCATAGAAATTACTAGCTTTAACCCGCGTCCCCGCTCGCGTAGGAGTAGTTTTGAGGGATTTAGGATATGTATGTATATAAACGAATTACAAACAATAATTTCATAGAAAATATTTTTTCACTAATAATAACCATAATATTACAATACCCGGCATCCGTTGCTATGCCTCGTTGAATAAAATCAAAACAACCAATCAGAAAAATATCCAGCAAAATTATTTTTATTAATTTTCTATCTCAAACCGTTTTTGAACTTTGCATTTGGGTCATAGTTGAACAGCTTATGCGGATTGTGAAGTTTAGTGTGTGCTATAAATAGTGGGAAATAGGAAAAACTAAGATTTTTTAGATTAAATTTAAGCAAATATTCGATTATTAATGACAAATGAGAGTGGTGGCGCGGCCTGGGAGCTGTGGGAAGGGAGTTCCATCATAAAAACATGCCTATGACCTTCATTGGGTGAAAATATGATTGTATAAACATTTTTGCGTCATTTTGCGTTGTCGTTTCGTAGTGATGCGCGGACAACGTACAGACATTCACCTTTATAGTATAGATTTTGGTGGAATATTTCGGTGTTTTTGGTTTCCTTAATTATTACTAACTGAGGTTGCAACAAATTATGGCAGTAATATGCATTCGAAATTCGATATAACTTTTATAGTAAGTAATAAGAGGACAAAACGTTTATGAACAGACGCTTTTTGACGTGATAACGTCTTATAACTCGATTTAACAGGCTCCTACTTTAGTGAGCGTATATGTGTATGTATATGCGCATATGTACATATATAAATTCACGTATTTGTATTTGCATATGCCTTCTTATTGATTATTATTAATTTGATTTACTTGAAGAATTTAAAATAAAACCAAGTTTGTTAATAATACCTGTTGTTTTAATGTTATTATTATTTTTTGACATGATAACGTCTTATAATTCTATGTAGCCGGCTGCACGCACCAAAAAATGCGTCGTTATCTTGCTCATGCGTCGTTACCTTGCTTGAACAGCATGTTATGTTATGTTATGTTATGTTATGTTATGTTATGTTATGTTATGTTATGTTATGTTATGTTATGTTATGCTATGTTATGCTATGTTATGTATTGTTATGTTATGTTATGTTATGTTATGTTATGTTATGTTATGTTATGTTATGTTATGTTATGTTATGTTATGTTATGTTATGTTATGTTATGTTATGTTATGTTATGTTATGTTATGTTATGTTATGTTATGTTATGTTATGTTATGTTATGTTATGTTATGTTATGTTATGTTATGTTATGTTATGTTATGTTATGTTATGTTATGTTATGTTATGTTATGTTATGTTATGTTATGTTATGTTATGTTATGTTATGTTATGTTATGTTATGTTATGTTATGTTATGTTATGTTATGTTATGTTATGTTATGTTATGTTATGTTATGTTATGTTATGTTATGTTATGTTATGTTATGTTCTGTTCTGTTATGTTATGTTATGTTATGTTATGTTATGTTATGTTATGTTATGTTATGTTATGTTATGTTATGTTATGTTATGTTATGTTATGTTATGTTATGTTATGTTATGTTATGTTATGTTATGTTATGTTATGTTATGTTATGTTATGTTATGTTATGTTATGTTATGTTATGTTATGTTATGTTATGTTATGTTATGTTATGTTATGTTATGTTATGTTATGTTATGTTATGTTATGTTATGTTATGTTATGTTATGTTATGTTATGTTATGTTATGTTATGTTATGTTATGTTATGTTATGTTATGTTATGTTATGTTATGTTATGTTATGTTATGTTATGTTATGTTATGTTATGTTATGTTATGTTATGTTATGTTATGTTATGTTATGTTATGTTATGTTATGTTATGTTATGTTATGTTATGTTATGTTATGTTATGTTATGTTATGTTATGTTATGTTATGTTATGTTATGTTATGTTATGTTATGTTATGTTATGTTATGTTATGTTATGTTATGTTATGTTATGTTATGTTATGTTATGTTATGTTATGTTATGTTATGTTATGTTATGTTATGTTATGTTATGTTATGTTATGTTATGTTATGTTATGTTATGTTATGTTCTGTTATGTTATGTTATGTTATGTTATGTTATGTTAAAGTATATTATGTTATGTTAATGTTAACTCATTCTCTATATCCATACAAAATATTTATCAAACAAATAATATTAAAATTTTCTTTTGAAAAATGCAACCATTCAATCAGTATTTTCTTATGACGTTATCACGTTAAACTATCGTCAGTAAACCGACTTTACAGACAACCTCTTTTTTTCTGTAAAATGAATTCCTAATTAATAATATTTAACAAAAATTTTATTAGAATTGCGTTTACAGACTTGTTTGCTTTGCCGGCATCCATTTCATTTAGCTTTTATTTTGATGTTTCTCCTTACATTCGTAATAATAATTATCGATAACACAGAAAACACAGGGTTGTATGTCAAAAAGTATCGTTATTCTCTAGGACTATTTTATAATCTCAGATTTTGGGAGAGAACTTTTGTACGGGAAATCGCGGTTTTTAATTACGGATTTCGAGTTAAGCGCGAAAAAGTAGATCATCCAACGTAATAGTGGGATTGTATTATATTTGGCTGGAAAATCACAACCAGCATTTTTTTGTGAGCTCGAGCTCCTTAAAGTAAATAAAGTTTTGGTTTATCGCACCATTACTCGTTACACTGATAGTGGTAGCATCGCAAAACGTCATGGAGGTGATCATCAAAAGACTGCAACGTCACGTGAAATGGTTCAAAAAGTGAAGAAGTGACTTGACCGAAATCCTTGACGAAGTGCCAATCAAATGGCGAACTGAAAATATCTGACCATAGCATCCGCCACAAACTGAAAAATGATCGCAAAGTTAAGCCTTACAAGATCCAAAAGGCGCATGATCTCCTACCAAAGCAGCTACAAGTCAGACTTGAGAGAGTGAAGGAGTTGCTTCTCTTGATCGAAAGCGGTAAATTTCCGAACATTGTGTTTTCTGACGAGAAAATTTTTCAAATTTAGCAACTCGTAAACTACCACAACGATAGGGTTTATTTGACCGATCGCAAATGGGCGCTCTCCAAGCGTTTTCATCGAGCCTGGCGTCAAGGTAAATGCGAAATATTATCAGGAAAGTATTCTGGAAGTTGCTTTGAAGCCATGAGCAGACAAACATTTCGGTGGCAGACCATGGACGTTTCAACAGGACAAAGCTTGCGTGAAACAAGAATGGCTAAAAATGTTCCGAACTTCATAACGTCCACACAATGGCTCTCAAATTCACCAGACGCGAATCCGATGGATTATTCTCTTTGGGTCATTTTGGAAAACAAGTTCCGAACTAAAATATTCACCAGCCTCGAGACGCTGAAAAAAGCTATTGTCCGCGAGTGAGCCAAAATACCTACAAGTCACATTCGGGATGCTCACGATTCGTTTCTGGACCGTCTCAAGACCCATAGTCAAGGCATAAAGGTGGTCATATCGAACAAAAGTAAATTGATTCTTATTCACACATTTTTTACTTTGAATTGAATAAAAGTAATTTTCCAAACTAAATTTGTGGCCTTTTTAATTGGTCACACTTCGAGTGCCGGACCCTGTATGCACGTCTGAGATTACATTGCAAGCCAATTATGTAGAGCTTGGCTGCAGCAGTTACTTTCATAGAGATCACCATCTTAGTGTGGAACCTGAAAAAATAGGGGCTCTCATATGCGATTTGTGATGAAGATTTGAAGAGGAAGGGCAAACTGGAAGTATCGCGCACAATTTTTGTCGTACCCACGACACGGATTTATATCTGGCTACGGACTGTAGCTTCCATCAAGATTTATGATGAATTTATATGCATTACCACAACAACTACTATAATGAGTGGCGAGTAGTTTTTTGGTTTGCTGATTGACTTATGCCATATATTAAAAAATGCCAATCTTGAAAAATCATTTATGTATTTTAATATAATTCAGTTCTTTAATACTAAATCTGAAAGTGTTGTTTTTTTGGTTTTTGCTCATGTAAAAAATTTTAATTCACGTTAAATATGAATACTTAAATTAACTTTTTGAGAGCTTCGACTTTTTCGGTTTGATTGTTTTTTTATCAATTTGCACTGCTATGTACTACGAGTATATTGTGTCGTTTCGTTGTTGCAAGAATGACTAACTTGCAGAATTTTTTAAGTGTTGACTATGCAGTGGAGCAATGCCCCAAAGTAACCCCGCCTTTATGCTGCGGTGCGTGCACAAACTACCTACCCACTAACGCAAAATATGCCCGTTGCTGGCGAAAATAGTATTTTCCATAATGAAATAGCAAAAAATACTTTCTGATTTATTTTCTTCGATATTGTTGACGTTTTTCTTTTGAAAGCATGATGTAAAATAACACACCCGCGAAAAAAGCGACAATATACAATAATAATATCCAGTAATTTTTTTGCTAACCTAAACAAAATATGCGTTCCAAAGCAAAAAAAAAAATTGAATTTCATTAATTACCAGCGAAATTCAGTGGTTATGGCAAAATTTACTTTACAATTTTGGGTCGATTCTTGGTGGTTTGCAGCGATGTTCTACTTTTTGAAATGATTAAAAAGCAGAGTCGAAAGCCGTTACCGGGCACAGTCGCGCCGTGTCGTTCAAACGGAAGTGATCGGTCGGTCGTTTGTTGAATGTGGTTGGCCGGAGTATTCGCGGAAGTCGAATTATAATTGCTTGCACCTACTTGCTTTACATATCTGCAAGGCAGCTCACTGAGTTTCGGATTACATTGATTTGGATTACATACACATTAGGATGTGTGCATACATACATATGTATGGGTATATTGGATTAATGAAAGTGTGTTGTGCATTGAATGAAACTGTTTATAACGAAAGTGCAATTTGATCCTTGTGACGGCATAGAAACATGTGTTTTCACTTGTAGTGAACACTCATAAATATATTTAAATTTTTATGCATAAATATATTGGTGGATATTAAGGTGGAAAAAATTTCAGTTGTGGACAAACTCTGTGAAAATGAATTTATGCTAGTGAAAGAAAGCGAAATGCTTAATTCTTGAATGTGTTTTACAATTTCAGTTAATTTTTACGGAAAAGTGAACGCAAGAGATTTCGAATTTAGCTGATCAATATTTGAAATAAATGAGTGTACCGATAAAATGATGGCAAAAATAAAGCGACTATCCGAGGGTAGGTTTGCAATAATCTAGTTTTTGTGAAGTGTTGAAAACTTTGGTGCACTTACTATATACATATATACATTATATACCTACAAGTATGCGTACATATATACAGTGAACCAAAAAAAAAAAAAACGTGTACACCAAATAGTTTTGTCCTTGGCATGCATTATTTCTAAAACCATTTAAACTTTAAAGTTGCAATCAACAGTTACTAAAAGACTATTTAAGTGGCTTTCTTAAGTAGAAATAGTTTCCGGAAAATATAAACCTCCCCACTTTAGACTTCCTAAATTAAACAACCACAATCTCCGGCTTTCAACGAAAGTTAGATATCTTGGAGTGATACTTGACTTCAAACTCCATTGGAAGCTACACATTGAAAATCGGGTAAAGAAGGCCAGTATAGCCTTCTAATCCTGCAAATCTATGTTCGGTAAGAAATGGGGACTTAAGCCACAGGTCGTGCTGTGGTTGTACAACGCAGTGGTTTTGCCAATTTTAACGTATGGATGCCTAGTTTGGTGAGAAGCTCTTCGGAATGGCTATAATCACACTGAGCTGGGGAGGATGCAAAGGAATGCATACATTAGCATCACCGGAGCATGAAAAAATTTGCCCCAGTGCTGCCCTGAATGTCCTTTTGCAATTACTTCCCATCGACTTTTAAGTTATTTCCATCGCTTCTCAAAGGGCAAACAGGTTAAAGGAGGTTGCCCTCTGGAGGCAATATCTCAAGGGACATGACAGCATTTTTGTGCAGTTAACACCATATTTTTCTGAACTTTGGACAAATCTTTCGATCAACAAACTTGAGTTTGAGGGTCATGCTAGGGCAATCTTTCCAAATAGGCAGGATGGGAACGAGGGAAAATTTGCACCGAAGCTTGCACCTCTGTCTTTACTGACGGTTCCAAGATGGAATATGGAGTCGGAGCAAAGGGGTTTCTCTAAATCTGCCAATTTATCTACCTCTTTAAAATTGCCTAATACTGCTAGTGTTTTTCAAGCAGAAGTCTTTGCGATCTTGCAGGCGTACAAAATGCTTAGTAGGAGCAAGTGAGATATTAACACTCTCCGATTGTTAAGCCGCGATCAAGGCTCTGCCCACACCATGGTGCAAATTAAAACTAGTTAATAGTCTTGTAAGAAGGAGATCATATATCTTAGGTGTGCAGGCAATATTTCACTGATCTGGGTTCCAGGACATATGGTAGGTACATAGAGGGAAATGAAATTGCTCATGCCATGCCAGGAATGAGACTGAATCGGTCTCAGATACCTCCTACGCAGTCATCAGCTCCATTTCTTCATGTGCTATTTCGAAAACTCTGTGGGTACAGTATAATAGAAGGAGGACTCAGAAAGTCTTGGGGACTCTCCGCCATTCAATTTCCAAACTCGTAGCTGCCTTTACCGGTTATTGGACGATCGGCACACACGCGGAAAAGCTATGTTTAACATTCAACCCCCATTGCACAAGTTGTGGGGAGCTTTCAGACAAGGAGACTGTTGAGCCCTTTATTTGTAAATGTCCAGGTTTGGCAGCTAGCCGATTAAGGTTACTGGGTGCTTCTTTCTTCTACAGTCTGAGGCAGTGCTCCAACCTTCAAACTTTTCCATTGCATCAACAGCTGTGGCTAGCTGTAGATATCTGCCTGTTGGAGGTCCTAGCTATCCTGGAATTTATTTTGTAAAACTCATTTTATTACCCAAAACTTAAAAAAAACAAGAACACCTTCTTCTTCGAGCACCAAAAAATAAATACTTGTCGTTCCGTTGGCAACACTTTAAATGCATTTATTTAATACATCAACAAATGCCTCCGCATCATCAGCAGAATATTCTGGCCAAACAGCATCAGTAACGACGCACTGTGGAGGTTAACGAACGAGGAACCCATCCTTAGGCAAATCAAACGCAGAAAGTGGCGATGGATAGGTCACACATTGAGAAAACCATCAGATAGCATCACGAGAATGGCACTGGACGGGAACCCGCAAGGGATCAGAGGTCTTGAGAGTCTCGTCGGGGCCCTATGCTCCCGAGAGGAGTCAACAAGAAAAAAAATTTAGTAAGAACCGCTATTTTTATTCGCTATTATTTCCGTGCTGTGATTCTGCGAGTTTTGTTACTAAGTGCAAGAAAAACGGTGAAGTAGGAAGTCCATGTAGGAGGGGAAGGTCTGAAAGAGTCTATCTTCAAATTTTACGATATTTTTCAAATTCCCTTTAATTTAGGGCATATATGCCGCACAGCCAGCCATATTTATCGACAAAAAATATTGCTTAAGGGGTTATACGCAGTTATGAAGCAAATAAAAGACGGGTTGTCAAGGATTTATCCTGAAGAAACTTCAGAATATTTTAATTTGAAAATTTCTGGCGGCTATAAAAGCATCCTTCAAGAACGTAACAAAATTTTTTATTTATGAAAATGTTGATTATAGAGCGCGCTGCAGGCGATTTCTGGAACCTCCTTTAAAAAAAAACGATTTACGGTGTACATCGTAACTCAGGATTGGATTATCTGAAATCAAAAAACCAAACAAATTTTGTTAATATATTAGATTATCTAGTAATTAATCGTTCGGCTAATCAAAATAGTGAATTTTCACAAAATGGCAGCTTTTAAAAGAAATGATTTCGATTTTTACGTTAAAATTTGGCCGTAAATTGATTATAAAATGGAAAATAAGTATCAGATTTACAAAAGGAACGATTAATTACTAGAAAATGTATCTTTAAAGATTGAGTTAAAACGGTTGACCGATCAAACAAGCCGTTTTCGAGATATCGTGTACACCGACTTGAAAAATGGCGTTTTGAAAAAAACACGCTTAAAGTTTCAATACCTACCTTAAAACGTGCCGAGGCATCTCTACATATTTAGGTATAACTCCGAAAGTATTGCTTAGATCTACTTCAAATTTCGTGCGTATACTTTTGAATATATGTACATCACAAAAATGCAATAAAAAAATCGATTTTTTTGAAAGTCATAACTGCGTATAACCCCT
>JAYXIM010056916.1:0-13229 GCA_037575425.1 Anastrepha fraterculus | reverse complement strand
ATAGTACCACTTTGAACTGTATAATGCGATTTTCCAATGTTTTCGCGCAGAGACTTGTTTTCCAAGTACAATTTAATGACAATTTTACGCATTTCGAATGGTAAATCCGCACTTCGTCCCATTTTGTCACTTTCAATAAATATTACGGGCAACTGAAACTGAATCGGCGATAAAAACTAAGTAAAACCAATCTTATTTTGTTTTCAGTAATTTTAGTAAAAACGCAAACAATAATTTTAGTAAAAAAAACGTACGGATAAATGTTTTGCAGTATTTTACTACATCTGCCTGCTTTCCTTGGATCCCGTCAGTTAGTTGAAATAACGGGGGTTTTGTTTGCGAATTCATTAGAAATGTAATATTGTTAAAGTGACCCGACAGAAATATATAGTCGCAATATATTTTGCGCAAAGCTAACATTTTTTACGTACTACGCCGGGTGTACGAATAAATTGTGTGACCACTGTACACGCATACATACACACATATACTCGTATTCATGCGTAAATACAATAAAAATAACGAAAAAAAAAACATGTTATGGAGCGCGTGCGACGAAACTTAATTTTTAGTAAGCTGGTACAACAACAACGAAACTTAATTCCTGGGATTCTCTGTTGTTATTGTAGCAGCATAAACATTCCCCATACTTACATATGGGGAATGCTGCTGGAGTGAGAGTCCTTGGCCGGATATAAATCCGGGTCGTTTCGGTAACGTAGAACCGACTGACTGTCTTGGAAACGCCTGGGATTCTCTCTTATTCTCTCTCCCTCTACTCGGATTCTCTCTTATTGCTTGTTGACGCTTTTAATCCTTAGATAACAACCGGTGTTTTTGCTCGCCCCACTGTCGTTCGCAAAATGTCCTGAACAATTGAACACATTTTGTACTAAGATTGTTATTTAAATAAAAATCATTTGTTAACTTAGTTTTGTCATGAATCAAGTGAGAGTGCTCAGAATAAATGAGATTGAATTCACTGTGAAATATTATTTAATTTAAATTCAAAAGTAGTCGGGTGACGCAGAATCCTAGTCACAATTGACATTAAAAAAATGGCGATTGGAGATTCTTTTTTGTCTTATTTTTCGACGAAGTTCACTTAGAAATATAGCAATATAAACGTTTCAAAGCTTTTCCACCCTTTCAACACCTTCCACAAATATTATTTCTTGAACTCGCTAAAATATGTCTTAATTTCCTCTACAGACCACCGCAAACCACTGTACGCATTTTTGCCATAAAAAAACTTATCACAAACACTATTTGTCTTCGAGCAGTTTTGCCGTTTCGATTATTTTTAACCACAGTTAGTTACATAAGAAGAAGATTTCTACAATGGTTAGGGTGCATGGGGAAGCATAACCGTATACGAGGGGTGCCTTTTATATGTCGGGATTTGGTAACCCTGGTGTTGCAATCTGGCAACTGACAGCTGTATCGCAAAGTTTGACATTTTTTGGCTTTTACGTACTCAGAACGTTTTGAAATACCAGCGCTATTTGTGTTGTTTACAGTAACTTAAAAGATTCATCTCGGTCCAAAAATGGAATTAAATCGTGAACATTTTCGTGCGATTACTTTTTACAACTTTCGACGTCGATTAACTCAGCAACATTGCATGGATGAACTTAATTCATTTTTTGGCGATGAAGCTCCATCAAGGACCAGTATTTATTGATGGTATGGTGAATTCAATGGTGGTCGTAGTTCACCCCAAGACGAATTTCGTGAAGGTCGTCCAAAATCAGTTGTTGTTCCGAAAACCATTGATGCTGTGCGCGAACTGATATTGCAAGATCGTCATGTGACCTATCGTGAGATTGAGACAATCTTAGGCATTAGTGGGACCAACATACATTCAATATTGCATAAACATTTGACTGTCAAAAAAACTTGTTCGCGTTGGATCCCACACAATTTGTCAATCGTTCAAAAAAAGGTTCGTGTCGATTGGTCGAAGGAAATGCTCAAAAAATACGATCGCGGGGCTTCGAAACACGTCTATGACATCGTGACAGGTGATGAATCATGGATTTACGCGTATGAGCCCGAAAGTAAACAGCAGTCGACTGTATGGGTGTTTCAAGATGAGCCAAATCCAACAAAAGTTGTTCGCGCACGAAGCAATTCCAAGCAAATGGTCGCCTGTTTTTTCGGAAAAACTGGACATGTCGCAACCGTATTACTAGAACAACGCAGAACAGTAAATTCTGAGTGGTACACAACCATTTGTTTGCCAGTTGTCTTCCAAGAAATTAGGAAAACCAATCGCCAAAGACGGATCACTCTTCACCAGGAAAATGCGAGCTCTCACACATCGGCTCAAACAACTGCATTTTTGAGCAACCAAAACATCGAATTAATGGGTCATCCGCCGTATAGTCCTGACTTGGCACCGAATGTCTTCTTTTTATTCCCGTACGTAAAAACCAAACTGAGAGGTCAACGTTTTTCGACACCTGAAGAAGCGGGTGCGGCATTCAGAATGCATGTTTTGGAGGTACCTCATTCAGAGTGGCAAAAGTGCTTCGACAATTGGTTCAAATGCATGCAAAAGTGTATAGATCTTCATGGAGAATATTTTGAAAAACAATAAAGTGATTTTCGATTATTAAAATTTGTTTTTGTTCTCTAATCCCGACATATAAAAGGCACCCCTCGTACAATGTTCTCACATAGTCCACTACACACGTTTTAGCTTTTATCCAAAATATACAACCAACTTCGTCTTCCAAAGACCTTCGCCACACAATTATAGATTTGCCACCATGCTTTACTGCTTTTTTGTATATACATATGTATGAGATCAAATGATGCAATTGTGGACCATCGAGCATATTGTTTTCCGTCCGATACAAACATATTTACTTTTGTTTCATCCGTCCATAGCACATTTTTTGCAAATTGCAGCCTTCTCTTTTTGTTCTGTAAACTCAAGAACGGTACTCTTCTGGGTGTTCTTGCTTTAATCCCGCTGGTACCAAACGGTATCGAACTATCCAACTTGTAACTTGCAAATTTAGATAAGTTTTAGGCTGGGTTGATGAAAAAAAATGTTTAATTTTGCTATAACGTACGAGTTTTTTGGAATCTCTTCTCAGAATTTTACATTTTCTTCCTTGAAATTCTGCTTCTGTACATTATGTTGCTATTCATATAAACACTTTTTTCTTTAAACTTTTCTTTAATTCCATCGTTTTTCATGCCTTCTTAAATTTTCATAATGTGGCTGCTTCCTCCGTACAATGCTTGGAGCGGCCCATTTTGCTCATTTTATTCAATACTAAGTAACCTATAATCTAGTTATACATACATACATATTATTTATTTTATTTTCTATATTATAATTTTTTCCAAGCACAAAACTCATTTGTTTATTTAAGTGAGTCCAAACTAAGAATGAGGCAAAATACCTATAACATGAAATGCAATACAGAACAGAAAACAGTTCACCACTGATCACATTTCGTAAACAACAATCTTAGCAAAAACAATTTGCATTTCAGTGATGCAGTCCATTCGAGAAATCTATTATATTTTCCAACAGTGTAAATATACAGTGATGAACAAAAGTATTGGCACAGCAAGATACTTTCACTTTAACATTACTTTTTGTCCACTTATGAAGTGATTTTTAATCGCAAAAAAAACGGGCGTGATAGAAGAACATATTACCAATCATATTTCCTTGAACTCATTTTATTATCTTTTATATTTAATTAACACTAATTATAATATTAAAAAAAGTACTTATTATAACGAAACAAAATTATTGGCACACTTCATTAAAATATAAAGAAACAATAACAAAATAGTAAAATATAAACAAATTAATATTTTGTAGCCAAGCCCTTTTGCTGGATGACTGCTTCCAGCCGTCTTGGCATCGATGAAACCAATTTTTGGGTGGTTTCTGCCCCAATATTCTGCCATTCCTCCACCAGTGCCACCTTCAACTCTGCTTTTGTTGAAATAGCACGCTTCTTAACGCGCCTATCTAGCTCTTCCCACAAATGTTCAATTGGATTTAGATCAGGCGACTGAGGCGGATGCGGCAATGTATGTTTGATGTGGTGCGCAAGCCACATACGCACATCATGAGCAGTATGCTTCGGGTCATTGTCGTGTTGAAATGAAAATGAACCGGACAATTTCAGCTTTTCGGCACTTTTTTTGACGTTCCTCTTCAGGATTTCCATATAATACTTTTTATCCATAATGCCGTCAATGAATTCCAGCTCACCAACCCCTGCAGCGGACATGCAGCCCCACACAATGACTCCTCCACCACCATGTTTTACAGTCGCAGCAAGGTTCTGTTTTTGCAGTTCGGTGTTAGGCTTTCTCCACACAGTTTGGCGGCCATCCGATTGAAAGATATTGAATTTGCTTTCATCCGAGAAGAGTACATTGTCCCAAAAGTCACTTGGCTTGCTTAAGTACTCCTTCGCATAGGCTAAACGCTTCTTTTGGTTCACTTTAGAAATGAGAGGTTTGCGTCTAGCCACGCGCGAATTGTAGTTCTCCTCATGCAATACCCTCCGGACCGTTATTGGATGAATATCCTTTCCCATCTCTTCCTTAACTTCTGCTGCGATTTGTGTGGAGGATATTCTTGGGTTTTTTTTTACCTTCTTGACTATTTGGCAGCGTTCGCGGTCGTTTAAAGCCTTAGGCCTGCCCGTACGTTTCACGCTTTTCAAAGATGAATCGCTCTTGAAACGTTGAACAATGCTTCGTATGGTGTAGCGACTTCTGTCCATCATTTCACCAATCTCAGAGTATGATTTGCCCTGATTATGCAAATATAATATTATTTTGCGCTGAGATTCGGTGGTTTCACTTTTTTTGCTGCTCATTTTACAAAAATTTAAGCAAAGTTTGCTGTAATTGAAGGCACTATGATGTTTGCAGTTTGAATTTTAACAAAAACTTAATTGCTTGTGTGAACATAACGGGACTTTTGAAAGAGGGTTGCTAGATCAATAAAATTTAGACGAAAAAGCCTGATAAAACTTAAGTGTGCCAATAATTTTGTTTCGTTATAATAAGTACTTTTTTTAATATTATAATTAGTGTTAATTAAATATAAAAGATAATAAAATGAGTTCAAGGAAATATGATTGGTAATATGTTCTTCTATCACGCCCGTTTTTTTTGCGATTAAAAATCACTTCATAAGTGGACAAAAAGTAATGTTAAAGTGAAAGTAGCTTGCTGGGCCAATACTTTTGTTCATCACTGTATGTACCTACATATGTAAATTTATATGAAAATTAATTTTTTGTTGAAAATACATGTTACATACCTATACATACACATATAAAATGTTGATGTCTGACCAAAAATTTGGTTGCTCTTTGGTTACTTCTTTTCCAAAGTTTTATAATTTTTCTTTTTCGCTCCCGACAGCACTATTTCAAGGGCGATGCTCTATTCGTTGGGCAAAATCAAGAAGTTCACACAATAAGTGAAGGAAAAGGTAACCTGAATATTTATTTCATATTAATATTATTTATAGCCTAATACTTTTGTGGAACAACATCAAGACGCACGCCACAAATAGGAGGGGGAGCTCGTTCAAACACCCAAAAAGGGTGTACGCGTGAATTATATACAGTGATCACACAATTTATTCGTACACTCACAGTTTATAAACAGATAAACCTGATACTTAGCACGATGTATACAAACAAATAAAATTTTAATATACCTATTCGTAAAGAATTCAATATTTAAGGAAGAAAAGCTTTCAATTTCATTTCTAAAATTAGAGAAAATAAGGCAAAAATATTATTCGTACATAGCCATATAAGGAATATTTTATTAAAAAAATAATGAAAAAACGAGTATTTAGTAGGTACTTTGTTGGGCTGCCTTTGGTTTTAATAACTGCTTCCAAACGTCGTTGAATACTTTTTACCAATAACTTGGTTTCATTAGCTGCATTTTTCTCCCTCTCAACACTTAAAGCTGTCTTTGAGGACACCTTTGATGTTAATTAGTGATTTCTGATTTTCCTTTCTAAGAGCTCCCAGACATGCTCAATTGGGTTCAGATCCGGTGATTGAGGTAGAGTTTTAGGCTATTTACAGTGGTAAATAAGTCATTCTTCTACGAGATAAGTAGAGTGTTTTGATCATTGTCTTGTTGAAACAATAACCCTTTAGCATCCAGTCCAAATTTTACGGCACTATCACCACCCACAAAATATTTGTCCATTTTATCATCAATAAAAACCCTTTTTCCTACTCCAGATGCAACTATGCACCCCCAAACCACTGCATATCGTGCTCCATGCTTATCGGTAGGAATACGATTTTTTTCATTCTTTTCTGCATTTTCTTTTCGCCAAACTTTTGGAGAGCCCTCTGATCCGAAAACATTACATTTCGACTCATCACTGAATATGACGTTTTGCCAAAAAGAATCTGGCTCATTTATATAGCGTTTAGAAAACTCCAATCTCTTATTTCTGTTAATATCTGAAATGTAGGACTTACGACGTGCCACTCTACTATGATAACCAGTGTTACGCAGACAATTACGGATTGTTTATGGGCTTACTTTTTTATGCAAAGACTCTAGAATATTTCGGCATAGTATCGTGGAGGTTATTTTGGGATTTTACGCAGCTGATGCTACTATATTGCGTTCCGCACGTGAAGTCAATATTTTTCGCCTTCCGGCTTGGCGGTGATTAGCTTCCAATTTACCGATATTAACGTAATTAGCAGTAACACTTTGATCTGTAGGATGTGATTTGCCAATTTTTTGTCGAATCCGCGCAGAGACTTGTTTTCCAAGTACAATTTAATAACAATTTTACGCATTTCTAATGGTAAATCGGCACTTCGTCCCATTTTGTCACTTTCAATCGAGATATTACGCGCAACTGAAACTGAATCAACGAGAAAAACTAAAAAAACCTATATTATTTCGTTTTCAGTAATTTTAGTAAAAACAGAAACGATTTCTACTGTTGCTTTTGTAGGAACAATATCATGAACTGAAAGTGTACGGATAAATGTTTTGCAGCATTTTGCTACATCTGCCTGCTTTCCTTGGAACCCTTTAGTGTGAGTTGAAATTATAGGAGTTTTGTTTGCGGCAATTTATCAGGAATGTAACATTCTTACACTGACCCAAAAAAAAAATTGTAACAGCAAATATTTTGCGCAAAGCTAAAGTTTTTTACGTACTACGCAGGGTGTACGAATAAATTGTGTGACTACTGTATGTATATATGTATATGTATATAATACTTTTGCAGATAATAGCGTTTAAGGTTATGGAAATTGGATGGTTTGATCACACTTTACATACTGCTCATGTTAATAAAATCATTTTCTACCTCACAAAAACTTCCATCACATTAGCCATCAAACTTTTACTTTTTTCTTTGCTTCTACAACAAGTATGTATGTGTTTACTACCATAGTACTTTTATTACTATTTTTGCTTCTACTGGAATTCCACAAGCATGAATCATACAATGAGTCACAAAAATTTCCTACCGTACGCTTGTTCACACAACAATTCAGATGGAAATTCCAGGAATAACTTCATCAGATTTAAGGAATTTCATAGAAACTGGAATTTGAAATAGAATTAAAGTTACGTATGCATGCGTTTGCCAGCGAAGCACACAAAGCGAAGACACGAGACTTAATTACCCACAGTATTGGGCAAAATTTAAGACCTCTCTTAGTAAATTTTCCACATCTCACATGTTTTTTTATAAAAATTACATCTCACTTCCCTCGGCAGGCAAAGGCAAAACCTCCGAGTGTATTTCTGCCATGAAAAAGCTCGTCATAAAAATATCTGCCGTTCGGAGTCGGGTTGAAACTGTAGGCCCCTCTATTTGTGGAACAACATCAAGACGCACACCACAAATCGGAGGAGGAGCTCGGCCAAACACCCAAAAGGGGTGTACGCGCCAATTATATTTATATATAAAGCGTTTTTCAATAGGTGCGCTTCAACTTTCTTCCGATAGGGAGGGCGAACGACGCAATATTTTTTATTTTTCGCTTGTCATTTGTAAACTTCATTAGTATACATTTCATCATGGAACGCTACACACTTGAGCAACGATTGCAAATCGTGCAAATTTTTTTATGAAAATAATCGTTCTGTTGCTGCTACTTCATCCAGATTTTTTCCAAAAAATCATCTTCAGTGATGAAGCTCACTTATGGCTCAATGGCTTTGTCAACAAGCAAAATATGCGTTACTGGGCAGAAAGCAATCCACACGTGATTCATGAGGCACCGTTGCATCCCGAAAAAATCACTGTTTGGTGCGGTTTACATGCCGGCGGCGTAATTGGCCCATATTTTTTCGTTGACGAGAACGATCGCCACGTTACTGCGAATGGAAATCGATACCGCGACATCATAAACGATTATTTTTGGCCGCAATTGAATGGTATGGACTTAGACGACATGTGGTTTCAACAGGACGGGGCCACAAGCCACACAGCACACGCTACAATTGATTTGTTGAAGAGTAAGTTCGATGAGCGCATTATTTCCAAAAATGGACCGGTCGAATGGCCTCCGCGCTCGTGTGATTTGACGCCCCTAGACTATTTTCTTTGGGGTTATGTGAAGTCATTGGTATACAGAAACAAGCCGGCGACGATTTGTGAGCTTGAACGCGAAATTGCTGGAATTTCGGCCGATTTATGCAAAAGAGTGGTCGAAAATTGGGTTCAACGATTGGACTTCGTAAAACGTGCACGCGGTGGTCATGCAAAAGAAATCGAATTTCATACTTAAATGTATATGTTCAAACTCGATAATAAAAAAAAAAATTAGTTAAAAAAACCAAACCGTTTGTGTTTTATTCAAAAAAAAAGTTGAAGCGCGCTTACTGAAAAACGCTTTACATATCGAGCCATAACCGCCGAAAAAATTTATCCCACAAACTCGACATTTTACAGGGGAAGGTTTTGGCTGGAATTTAGAACAATGTCTATTTTGGAATTTCTGGCAAACTATAATGTTTTTTTTAATGAAACTTGGTGGAGATGTTAGTGAGGTGTTAAGGAACACTGTTTATAACTTTAAATTAATCGGGAAATAATAATTTTTTAATTATTTACATTCAAAATGCCCTTGGGAACATCACTATAATTTGCCACATTACACTCTATATTTTTTAACATTTCACTATAAATCACCAAATATACACTCACATGCGTGTTTGTACCGATTTTTATGCTAATATTCTAATTATATCTATTAAAATTAAATGCAAATTCATTTGCCTATGCAATCACATTCCAATTTTAAGCGCGAACAAGAAGAAGATTGGAATTACAACAGTATGGTGTTGCCGGATGCCTGCAAATGAAAACAAAAAGTAAGTACTTGAGTTTAGTGTTAATGATGGGAATGGGGTTATTGTGCCTGCTTACTACATACACGCATATGACGTTTTAATTTTGGGTTCAATGGTTTTAACACGGAAAGGAGTTTTACGCAAAAATACTGTGGATTGCGTAGCCGGAGTTGGATTGATGAGGGTTATTTTTTTGAAGTGCGGCCGAAGGCCGCCCACGCGAAAAGGAGTTCTACGCAAAAATACTGTGGATTGCGTAGCCGGAGTTGGACTGATGAGGGTTATTTTTTTGAAGCGCGGCCGAAGGCCGCCCACGCGAAAAGGAGTTCTACGCAAAAATACTGTGGATTGCGTAGCCGGAGTTGGACTGATGAGGGTTATTTTTTGAAGCGCGGCCGAAGGCCGCCCACGCGAAAAGGAGTTCTACGCAAAAATACTGTGGATTGCGTAGCCGGAGTTGGACTGATGAGGGTTATTTTTTTGAAGCGCGGCCGAAGGCCGCCCACGCGAAAAGGAGTTCTACGCAAAAATACTGTGGATTGCGTAGCCGGAGTTGGACTGATGAGGGTTATTTTTTGAAGCGCGGCCGAAGGCCGCCCACGCGAAAAAGAGTTCTACGCAAAAATGCTGTGGATTGCGTAGCCGGAGTTGGACTGATGAGGGTTATTTTTTTGAAGCGCGGCCGAAGGCCGCCTACGCGATAAAGAGTTCCAAGCAAAAATACTGTGTTAATTAATTTAATTTAATTTTAATTACTTTATTATTTTTCGTGATACGCTTAATATCATTGTTTTTAAGTTTAAATGAGTTGTATGTTTTTATTTTCAAATTTATTTCTCAACTTTAAATTACAGCAAAAAATACTGCAGTTTTACAATGAACCTTCCACTGAACATCCCTGCGTGCGAACTTCGTTTTCATTTCAGGTGTATGGCAACACCAACTTTTCGCTAAATTATAGAACTTTAACATTAAATTACTTAAAAACTATAAGCCTCCGGCAGGTTCTGTTTTCAGTTTTAAGATGGGGATACACCCCTCTATCACCCCCTTTTTACCGTTTTTTCCAAAGCGATAGACATTGTTCTAAATTCTAGCCAAGGTTTTTTTTAAATTAAATCAGTTTGAATAAAGCCATTATTTTAAAATTTATAATGCAAACATTTTTTTGTGTAACACATTTAATTTTAATAATTTTAAATAGATATTTGCATCATAAGGGTTGTTTTTGTGGGATACATTTTTTTTGCTTTCCTTCTGGCAACCTATTATTAAAAAAGTGTGTGGGTTACACAAAAATTTATTTTAAGGAAGTGACTTCCCGTTTTTTTTTAATTAATCTTTTTACTTAGTCCTTAAAATTAAATTACATTTGATTTAAAAAAAAAAAATGTATACGTTTCTTAATATATTCGATAAAAAAAAAATGGGGTAATGTAATTCATATATTTAAAGTTTTCTATTAACAAAGCAATGTTATTCATATTAAAATCTGGTAAACTTGAACAACGGTAGATAAAAATATATAAAGAACGCTAAATACTATCTTCCTGGTCGGTTTCAGGTAGCAAATCCTTAACAGGTCCATCCCATTTTAAATTTAAATACTCGTGTTGGAATTTTACGGGTAAAGTTTTTCTATCGCAAAACGTTTTCAAATCCTTATATTTAGCAGAAGAGATGTTTAATATATCATCATATAATTGAGTAGGTCCCTCACAAACTATTTCGGAGTTTCGTCTGGATCGTGGAATTGAATCTAGATCATAATTTATGGTTTCAGATTCATCAAAGTAGCCATATTTAAGAGTAATATTTGGAATATTTTTTTCCAATGTAACAGAGCGTAATTTTGTAAATTGAATTTTCACTGAATTTGGAAGTAACACCTGTGAAAATGTCTTCCAGTCTTTAAAATCACTGTTAGTTAATTCAATACAATTATATTTTCTTGGGTTAGTTCTTGCATTTGATATTATGGTGTACCACTCACTTGGAGCCCAAATAGTCCTATTACGAATAAACGATTCAATTGTACTATGTATCGAATCAACAGACATCATTGTGTGTCCAGGCAACAAGTATGTGATTTTTATATTAGTCACAAAATTAGAATTTTCAACAAAATAGGTTAATGTTAATATACAATAATTGAAAACAAAAACATATTTTGCAAAAAAAAACAAATTCATATCTTCGACATATTGTTCTAAAGCTTTATCTTTTATTAAAGTCTCAAAAAATTGTGTTTTTTTCCCTTGTGTTTCATTTATTTTAAAAGAGAATTTAATTGTATCCCACACAAGCGTTCAAAGAAAATGTAAACAAGTCACCATATGCATTTACATTAAAATTGTTTTTGTTATAAAATCATAACGGTTTAATCTACAGCCAAGAAATTTTGACAGATGATGCAAATGATGTTGAACTATCGATTTCGATAAAAAAACAAAAATCGATTATGGTGTGGGATACATTATTTTGGCGGTAATGGCTCGATATGTATGTACATACCTCCCACTTACTCACATTTCGCATTTTTTTTGCTTATACGAAGGTTGTCATTTTATGTTTGAAAAAGACAAGTAAAAATAATTACACTAGTCTACAAGGAAAAGTATCCGAAATAATTTAAACTAATATCTGCTTCTCTGTCCATGCAAAATTCGGATTGATAACTAAAATTAATTTATTAGTTTGAGTTTTTACGATAATCGTATCTTTCGTGTTTAATGGAACTAGGCCGACAAAATTTAACCAACATTCAGACCCAGAAACCAGACTATATATTTCCGAAGGTTTATGATGCGCTGAATACAAATCTGGCCTCAGAATTGCTCTATCAGCTCTGGTTTTCGAGATATCCTAACCTAAAAGTGCAAAAAACACCATTTTTGCCCATATTTGAGGTTATGCGATATCTCTGCGAAAAAAAATGATATTTGAGCAAACAAAACGCCATTTGAAAAAAGAAGGATTGTATTTAAAGATGCCATCCTTTAATTTTGGTGAAAGAAAACATCTGCAAGGCTACATAACCTCAAATATGGGCAAAAATGGGGTTTTTTGCACTTTTAGGTTAGGATATCTCGAAAACCAGAGCTGATAGAGCAATTCTGAGGCCAGATTTGGATTCAGCGCATCATAAACCTTCGGAAATATATAGTCTGGTTTCTGGGTCTGAATGTTGGTTAAATTTTGTCGGCCTGTGTTATAAATAATCGAGAATTTTTTCCCACTGTCAAAATATTGTTCACGATGAGCAAAGCACTTTGCACGTGTGAGCTAGTTTTTGCATTAATCTAGTTTTTATAGTCTATTTGTCAAATTTGTATGTGATATCCAATGGGAACAAATCTTTTTAACGGTCAAATGCTCATAAAATTTGCATTCGAGTGGAAAACATTCCTTAATCTGATGATATATGTATGTACATACATACATATGCACCACATGACGAGCTCGAGCTTGTTATATTAATTCCCGTATGGCATCGATGTTTTCTTGCATAACAACGGAACCTTCACAAACATCGTCTCATAGCGCAGCGGACCACGTTTTAATTCGGAAAGCTACCTAAACAAGGTGGTTCAAGATGGTGCTCCGAAGCGAGTTGATCTAACACACTGTACACTCGGTAGAAAAAGTCGGCGTACAAGGAACCAACAAAAATAATTTATTGAAAAAAAAGGCTTTTATATAGTTTTTATGAAATCCAATTTATTTTAAATTCATTCAAGGATATTTAGCTTTCGGTTTTATAAAAAAAAAACGATTAATATTCCACCAATAACGTACAAATAAAACAAAATATGAATTCGCTTTCAAAATCCATTGGAAAAAGTATAAGTACAAGGTACATATGTATGTAT
>JAYXIM010056915.1:0-13254 GCA_037575425.1 Anastrepha fraterculus | reverse complement strand
CAACGACCCTAATAAGTTTAAGCAGACAACCTTTAATTTATTATTTAAAATTAATTATTGTTTAATTGATTACTTAAAAACAGTAAAATAGATACTTCTAACTCAAATTCAATTCCCTTACCTACCCTTTTCAACCATAAACTATGATGCTTTCCATTTCAATTCAACCGGGCTATTCGGGTCATGTTCTTCGATTTCGATGTAACTGAAATATGTTGCTCTCTGGTCAAAATAATGAGACACGTATTTTTTTTTCGCCCGAAAAAATTTTTTTTCAAGAGTTATCGGCAATTTTGTTTTTCGGCTCAAACTCGATTTTTTTTAATTATATAAGAAAAATTTGTTTTTAAATGCCCATAACTTAGTCAAATATGAACCGATTTTAATAATTCTGGGTTCAAAATGATCGTAATTACTTACACGAGCGACTTCATATAGAAACAATTGCAAAAAAGTGGTTGAAAATTTTTTATTTAGCTAAAAAGAAAAAAAATTGAAATTTTTTCAAAATTCAATATTTCAAAAAGTGTATTTTTTTTTTTATAACTTTTTCCAAATCAAAAGGACATCTCAAACTTTAATTGAGCTGAATGCCTAGTAGCTAAAATGAGTTGTTTTTGAGTAATGAATTTTTGAGTAAAAAACCTGTTTCGCACTTTTTGTTCTTTGGAAAATAAAAAATTTTCAACTACTTTTTTGCAATTGTTTCTACATGAAGTTGCTCGTGTAAGTGATGACGATCCTTTTGAACCCAAAATTATTAAAATCGGTTCATTTTTGACTAAGTTATGAGCATTTAAAAACAAAAATTTCTTATATTATTAAAAAAAATCGATTTTGAAGCCGAAAAACAAAATTGCCGATAAAGCTGGAAAAAAATTTTTTGGGCGAAAAAAAAATAACGTGTCTCATTATTTTGACCAGAGAGCAACATATTTGAGTTACATCGAAATCGAAGAACATGTCCCGAATAGCCCTTTTGCATTGAAATGGAAAGAATCTATATAACAAAATTTTTTTTTAATTACTCATAACTTAGTCAAAAAAAAGCCGATTTGAACGATTTTGGGTTCAAAATAATCGTAATTACATACACGAGCGACTTCGTGCAGAAACAATTGTAAAAAAGTAGTTGAAATTTTTTATTTTCCAAAGAACAAAAAGTGCGAAACAGGTTTTTTACTCAAAAATTCATTACTCAAAAACAACTCATTTTAGCTACTAGGCATTCAGCTCAATTAAAGTTTGAGATGTCCTTTTGATTTGGAAAAAGTTATAAAAAAAAAAAAATACAATTTTTGAAATATTGAATTTTGAAAAAATTTCAATTTTTTTTCTTTTTTGCTAAATAAAAAATTTTCAACTACTTTTTTGCAATTGTTTCTATATGAAGTCGCTCGTGTAAGTAATTACGATCATTTTGAACCCAGAATTATTAAAATCGGTTCATTTTTGACTAAGTTATGGGCATTTAAAAAAATTTTTTTCTTATATAATTAAAAAAAATCGAGTTTGAACCGAAAAACAAAATTGCCGATAACTCTTGAAAAAAAATTTTTCGGGCGAAAAAAAAATACGTGTCTCATTATTTTGACCAGAGAGCAACATATTTCAGTTACACCGAAATCGAAGAACATGACCCGAATAGCCCGGTTGAATTGAAATGGAAAGCATCCTATATATTTATATGTATACAAATTTACAGACATAAACCAACACACAGTTTTCAATAAAATTACATTTTATGTAAAATTTAAACAAGACGAATTGGGATATAAGAAAAGGATATTCGGAAAATTCAAAAAACACAATTTAGTTTAAATTTTTACGTTTCCATCGATTTTATTTTAAAAAAAAAAATTATAAATTTTTAATCGCGAAATTTTTCAACTAACGCAAAAACGAACTGTTTTTGTCAGTTATTTTTGGTATTTATTTCTGGCAGCCCGCAATTCCGACTATTTAAATATCAGTCCAGGGAGTGGCAGTGCTAGCAAGTATTCAAACAGGTTTCTGGTTCACACAAAATGAAATAGTTTCGCATCTTGGTGTTAACTTGTATGGCTAAAATAGCAAAATGGCTATTTTTGAGAGCCAGTTCTCTAGGATGAAAATTTTTATAGGTTAGGTTAAATTAACTTGCCTGACCAGCGTTGCTAGCGAAATATATGCAGAAGCGCTGTTTCGAATATAAACGAGGCTTTCTTAACCCTTTCCTTTACCTTCGACTGTCTGACTGTTGTAAACGGCCCCCAGGTATCTCGTGAATAGTTTAGCGGTAAGCGCCAACGGTGATAGAATACAAGGCTGCGCCTTCTGAATTCGCTGTGTCGTCAGAGCTGATGAATAAACGAACAAGACGAAGGAGAACTACTTGTTTGTGAAGAGGAAGAGTTGGCGAAAGCAATAGAAACAACCAAACACAAGATATTATACGCACACACATACACACACTTTTTTGACACGGCGTCTTCCATCTATGTGGTGGCAAAAGAGCCATTGGCCGAGAAGAGGACGGCATGTGCTATCAATATACTATTTATCGTGATGAAAAGAATTGGAAAGGTGTGCCCATTAATAAACCGTTATCCGGCTCTCAGCGAATTTGAAATAATCAGTTGATTGGCTGATGTAATTGGGGTATTGAGTTTACGAAAAAATCAACGCAGCCCCCTCTCATGGTGAAAAGATTGTTAGAGGTATACTACCTAGTAGACCGTTATTCGGCTTTAAGCGAATTTGACATATGTATATGCCGACGTCATTCGCAAAAAAAATTTAGCTTTAGACTAGTGAAGCACAAAACGAATGACATAGAATTCAAGGCTCCACTCAAAAAATTTGTTCACCATACCTGCTAACTATCATCCTTGACCCCCACTCATACTGCTTCATTACCGGCTGAACAACGACTGATTGAAAAGTATGTGATCGATGGCAGGGCAGCCGAAGTTTACTCGTTCAATTTACTTTTTCACGCTAAACCTTATACTGGAAACTGTTAGTGCGTATTGCATACTTATAAGCGAGAGATATGGCATCACTTAAACAAAGTGGGGTTGTCAATTGATCGCCTACTATATAAAGGGTGGTTAAGTTTCAAGGGCCGGTGTTGATTTTGAATAAAATACAATTTTTTTACGAAATTATTGTCATTTCTCTTTATTATGATAATATTGGTATGGCTCAATTACATATGGAACAAAATATCGGCCTCCATCCGATGGTCCAAATTTTCGATAACGTTGAGGCATAATTGAGGTTCTATGCCGTTAATGTGCCGAACTATCTCATTCTCATCTCGGCCGCCGTAGCCGAATGGGTTGGAGCGTGATTACCATTCGGAACTCACAGAGAGATCGTTGGTTCGAATAGCGGTCGCTCCTCGGCAGGCAATGGCAAACCTCCGAGTGTATTTCTGCCATGAAAAAGCTCCTCATAAAAGTATCTGCCGTTCGGAGTCGGCTTGAAACTGTAGGTCCCTCCATTTGTGAAACAACACCAAGACGCACACCACAAATAGGAGGAGAAGCTCGGCCAAACACATAACAGAAGTGTACGCGCCAATCATTTATTTTTTTTATCTCATCCTTTATCTCTTGAATTGTTGCTGGCTTATCGACGTACACCTTTTCTTTCAAATAACCTCAAAGAAAGAAGTCCAACGGTGTCAAATCACATGTTCTTGACGGCTAATTGACATCGCCGCGACGTGAGATTGTTCGGCCATCAAATTTTTCGCGCAAAAGAGCCATTGTTTCGTTAGCTGTGTGACAAGTGGCGCCGTCAAATTTACTGTTTTTCATTAAAAAAAATTTAATGAAAACAGCCTATTTCATTTCAAATACTCTCATTGAATTTAATAAGTTAATAAAAATTTAAATAATATAAATGAATTAATAGAACTAATAAGTATAAAATAACTATATTAAATTTAAATTATTTATCATAAAAAATTTAGTTAAAATAACAAAATAAAATTAAATTAATAATTAGGGATTTACTTAATAAATAGATTTAACTCCACATCCATATCTTCCAATTCGGGTCATAAAAAAGTTCGTTATCATCTCACGATAGCAAACACTATTCACAGTAACTGCCTGAACGGCCTCATTTTGGAAAAAATACGGCCCAATGATGCCGCCGGCCCATAAACCGCACCAAACAGTCACTCTTTGTGGGTGCATTGGTTTTTCGGCAATCACTCTTGGATTATCATTCGCCCAAGTGCGACAATTCTGCTTATTGACGAATCCACTGAGGTGAAAATGTGACTCATCACTGAATCACGAAGTACTGCGATATGCATTTTGATTTGAACACCCGTTTTCATAATAAGCCTGAATAACTTTAACGCGTTGCTCGATTGTGTATCTTTCCATGGTTCAAATTGAGTTAGTCTGAAATTGAAAAATGTCAAATGAAATGTAGAGAAAGACTTCACGTTTAGGTGTGGTTTACATTCAATATCGGCCCGTAAATTTTAACCACCCTTTATAATTTTATTTGACTACTTTGATTTACGTTTTTGGTGTGGTCGCAAAAGCATTAGCCTATGCTAATAATGCAGTCCGACGTTCGTTGCAATGAGTAGCAAAAAAAACTGATTATACAGAAAAAAACATTGTTTGAAAATTTGACGCACCAAATGGTCTTCATCAACTATTGTCCATTTTATTCATTGCTTTGTTTTTGTATCTTATTTCAATAAAAAAATGTCTACACCTTTAAAAAAACACCCGCTTACCTCAAGTTGGAAACATATGTAATTACTTACTTATTGGCTTTAGCGGCTCCCTGAATTAAATATGTCATTAATCGCGTGGTCGCTGATAGCGCACATATGTATACACGCGCCTGCCACTCAGTAGACAGCGAACAAGTGGCTGGGCAGGCGTCTGTATTGGCCACTTGCTTGTCCAAAGCGCTTAGGCCGGATATGCAATTTAGGACATGCATTACACATTCAAGTGTTTATAGTAGATAATGAACTTTGATTTTGCTAGGTGCGTATGTGTGTGTGTGTGGTATGCAGGTTGAGTGAAGTACCATTGCCATATTTTGTTATTCGCAGTAAATAATAAACTTTTATTAGTTCAAATGCATTGCCATACGTAAATTACTTTAATACCTTAATGATTATTGGAGGTTTTGGACGCTGACTCATCGCTGATGAATGCACTCGAGGGGGTCGAGACTGAAAGGCTGTTCATTTTTTGCTATTCGCTCGCGATTGTTCATTGTTTTGTGTAGAATAAACAGCTAAGCGTAATTTGGGAACACCAACGGCTGATAGCCATAACAATTTGGACATAACAATTTAATTTAGATATAGGCAGCTAGGAAAAGTAATAGAAGCAAAAGCAATAGGTGACTTATGCCGTTGTTTACTTTTTAATAAACCATTCAATTTCTCTCACCGGTGTTCTACACCCTCTATTCCAAAAGAAATCCAAACATTTTATAAAAATCAGCAACCAGTGCATGATTTGTGAAAAATAGATTTTATTAATCAATAATATTTAGTCTTGCCATAAATTATGTAATAAAATTTACAATACATCCGGCCATAACGAATTCGCAGGAAAAAGCTCTATAATTTTTGTTTTTTCATATACATTGTCTACTCATAAATTACACTCAGTTTCGTGGCAAATTCCGTTTGTTGACAATGAAGTGAGGTGCTAAGGAAAATCGCATTGCAGTGATATTTACGAATCGCTCAAAAAACTTAATATTTCGAGAATGTTCGCTTATCGCACGATCGGTCGTTTTTCTCAAACGTCTGAAGTGACACCCCGAAAAGGAAGTGGTCGTCCTCGCGTGATTCGAACAAGTACAGCCACAAAAGCTGTTCGAGAAAGAATTCGCAAAAATCCCCTTAGAAAGCAGAAAATCATGTCCAGAGAAACGAATGCATCGATCAGAACCACGTCAAAACTAACTAGAGATGATCTCCACATGAAAGCCTTCCGGGTCATATTCGCTCAACGGGTCATATTTTGACAACGCACTTGAAGAGAATGGATCCATATGTAGAGGTCCGCGCAAGTGGGGAAAGTTACTGGTCCCCATTCACTTGTGAGTGGCCGGGACGATCCTTCTGCATATAGTTCAAGAAGCTCACAACTCCCGGGATTAGCCCAAGTATCCTCTGGATAGCTTCAGAACCCCAGTTCGGAAGTGAGCTAACATGAGAAGTCGAAGCATTCCAGGATAGCAGGTTGCGCGCTGGACTTGGGACCTGCCACTTAAAAATACCCCCCAATGAAAAGATCTACAAAGCCTCGGATGAGAACTACCTATACTGAAGGAGACCCCTGCAAACGAACTAAGGATTACGATTTGAGAGCATGCACCTGGAATGTCCGGTCCTTTAAGGGGGAAGGTGTCTCTGCTCGGCTGGTTGATGCCCTCGTGAGAGTAAAGGCTGACATCACTACCATTCCAGAAATGCGAAGGACGGGACAAAGCAAGAAAAGCATAGGACCTCGCGACGTCTACTACAGCTGCCATGTAAAGGAGCGGAAATTCGGTGTCGGATTTGTTGTGGGAGAGAGATTTCGTCGCCAAGTACTGTCGCTCACTCCGGTGGACGAGCGCCTCGCAATAATCCGCTTCAAAGAGCGATTTTTTAACATCTCGTTATTTTGATTTCTTTTTTTTTTTTGTGAGCACCTGGAACGGTCCTATGAGCGCTGCCCCCGCCACGACATACAAATCGTGATTGGCGACTTCAACGCCAGCGTGGGCAAGGAAGGAGTTTTTGGTCCCACAGTCGGAAAATTCAACCTGCACAACGAAACATCCGGTAACGGACAGAGGCTGATCGACTTCGCTGGAGCCCGAAACATGGTAGTCTGCAGCACCAGATTCCAGCCTAAAAAGATACATCAAGTTACCTGGCTGTCTCCTGATCGAAGACACGCTTCTAGTTTATTAGATGTACGTACGATCCGAGGACCTCACATCGACTCGGATCACTACCTACGCAAAGAATGTTCAACATCGAAAAGCTGCAATCACAACAGGCAGCCAAACAATTTTTGGTTCGAGCAGTGACGTCAATATCCATGGAAACCGCGCGTGCTGCAATAGCCGAATGGCCTAATCGTTTGAAGGCTTGTGCAAAAGCAAATCGTCACAATTTCGAATGAAAATTAAAATTTTGTTGTTTTGATACTTATATCTTCTTCTATATATATAAAAATGAAATGATGTTCGTTTGTACGCAATTTTTTGGGCAGAAACGAGGCCAATTTTATTCGTTCTTTTTTTCATACACTAGGGGAAGGTTTTTAGCAAAAAAAAATTTTTTTTTAAATATTTTCTTCATATAAAAACAGAAAAAATCAAAATATTGTACAAAACAAAACTTGCTCGATTCTTAGATTATAGTAAGTTTCGAATCGACATTCATTTTATGTGTACAACTTTTTTTGAATTTTTCGTTATTGTGAAACGATTTGTGTCGTGTTGTAATTAAAGAGTCGAATACAGAAATTTCAAATGATTCGAATGAAAATAATGTTTCAATTCAATTGAGCAATGCTCTGCTTGACCAATTTTATATGGAAATGAATGCTTTTGCAAACGATGTTTTCGGCTATGAACAAATGTTGGAATCGAATGAAAAAGGAAAGAAACTCGAAATGATAAAAAAAATTCTTGGAAAATTTAAAATAAATGGTGCTTCATTGGAAAAATTCAAAGGTAATAAGAACATACACAAGATAAAGTTAGAATTTGAATTTTTAGATTTATTTTGTTTATTTCTCATTTTTTCAGAAGTATACCACACAACAACTCATTCCAACTCTGATTTTGAAATCCTGTTGGAATTGGTGATCGATAATTTTGTCACTATAATGGTCAATGGAAATTTGCGTGTATCAGACCCTGCATATTATTTACCATATCAACTTTTTATGGAACATATGGACCAAATGAACACAAAAAAATAATTTAGTTTTGTTTTGATTTTTTCCAACATTTTGGTTTTCAGTTAATATAATAAAAACAAAACAAGTGAACACAAAATTCTAAATTTATTACGTTGTTTGTTTAGTATTTTATTTTAGAAAAAAAGTAATTTTTTTGGTTTTGAGGAAATTTGTTTATTGTTGCTATTGTGAAAGCGTAGATATTTGTAAGTATTTGACTATAATCCTAAAAGTTAATGGAATTCCACCATGACACATAGACAACATTTTTTCAAAGGGGTGTTTTTCAAAAATTATAAAAAAAATTGTTTTCAAAAATTTTGAAGAATTAAAGTAAAATAAAAAAATTTCGAAAGCATGAAATTTTTTCAAAACCAAATTTTCCTCAAAAAGATAAAAGAAATTTCTTCGAAGAGGTGTTTTTCTAAAATTGCAAAAAAAAAAATTCAAAAATTTTAAAGAAATAAAATAAAATAAAACTTTTTCAAGGGTATGAAATTTTTTCAAAACAAAATTTTCTGAAAACCAAAAAAAATGGTGTTTTCAAAGCATTTCATATTCCACTATTAATAGAGAATACATTTTTTCGACGGGATGTTTTTCAAAGCGGAAAAAAATCTTTTTTAACAAATCAAGTTAAACTTTTACAAAAGTATGAAATTTTTTCAAGAACAAAATTTTCTCAAAAACGTTAAATTAAAAAAAATAGTTTTTTCAAAATATGTATTTAATTTTCAGCAACTAACTGAGAAGAAATTTGTTAGAGCGAAGTGTTTTTCAAAACTTAAAAAAACACTTTTTAACCAAAAAAATAAACCTTTTTTCAAAAACAACAGGAATGATAACATTGCCTAACAATTTCTGCACTTTTGCACAGCCTAAAGAGGCATTGACACAGAGTGTATTTCCAAACATAGTTCAACATTACAAAAACCATGATTGGCTCAGCGAAAGAGCAATTTTAGCTGGGAAAAATAAGGACGTCAATGATATAAATTCAGCTATTTTAGATCAAATTCCTGGTGACATAGTTGCGTATAAGTCAATGGACACTATTACTGATCAAGATGATGTCGTAAATTATCCAACTGAATTCTTAAACTCACTCGATTTGCCAGGTCTACCACCTCATAATTTACGATTAAAAATTGGAGCACCGATTATTATGCTGCGCAACATTAATGTGCCACGACTTTGCAACGGTACCAGACTCGCTGTGAAGAAGCTAATGGGTAACATTATCTAAGCAACAATTTTGAAAGGGAAGTACAAAGGAGAAGACGTTTTGATACCCAGAATTCCACTGATTCAGACGGATTTACCATTCGATTTCAAACGTTTGCAGTTCCCTATTCGCCTTGCCTTCGCTATGACAATTAATAAGGCGCAGGGACAGTCTCTACAAATGTGCGGTATTAATTTAGAATACCCTATTTTTTCTCATGGACAATTGTATGTAGCTTGCTCACGAGTAGGCAAACCATCGTCATTATTCATTTAGGCGAAAGATGGAAAAACTAAAAACGTTGTCTACCAAAAAGTGTTACAATAAAGTTCGAATGAAATTGTATCAAAGAATTTGCTTTGTTTCGTATTAATTTTATTCTCTTTCAGCAAATCATTGAATTTTTCGCCTAGCGAAGCGGGCGAGGGTACGTTAGTGATTACATAAAACTTACTTCATTGAAAGAAGAATTATAATTTAACATCTAGTTGCTATTATTTTTCTATCAGTATATCGATAATAAAATGCATGTGCATGACACCCACAAATACTATATGCCATATGTATGTAAATATATCGCACCCTAAATATAAAAGGGTCACAACTCAAAATGTACTTCTGCTCAAATATGAATGAGACGTTATCAATAAAACGGTCCGCGGATGACATATGGCAAAAATAAATTTTTTATTTTTTGGTAGGACTGTTATAAGCTTACATGGCAAATTTCAGCGTGATATGTCACATAGTTTGTTTTCTGTGCTACTGTACAAGCTCGAGTGTGGACAATTTTGAGTTGTGACCCTTATGTATTTAGGGTGCGATATGTATGTGACTGACAGTACTGACTACAAATACCCAAAATTATACTGTGCACTCTAACAACTGATTGGTAACACTTTATCGGCGTTGTTTAGCTTATCGCTCTAATTCCCTGTTAAACAAGCAAATTAGCCATGCAAAATTGCACCTCCGGTTTTCTAGAAATATAAAATAATCTAACATTTGAACGATAACTTTATCTGTGTAAGCTTTTTTATCGATTATTTTTGGAAAATAGGTTGGACCATTGAAGAAAAAATGGCACGTTACTAATAATAATCTTATCTAATATTTAATGTGACCACAGGCAACAATCAATAACTGCCGAAGTTGATTTCAGAAAGATTTGAGTTATATGGATATGTTATATTAATGCCAACAAAGGTTGTAGTGAACGATCTCTCGTAAATTATCAATCAAACGTTTTGAAGTTTATGCTCGTTGTCAAGGTGACATTTCGCGCTAAAAAACTCGTTTGCTCTTTTTTATTTTTTTCCATTCAGTTGCGAGTTACAGGGTGTTAACAGCAACAGTCAACAAAATTCGATACATTTCACAGTTTTCCTTTGATAAAGGCAAAAATGTAAGCCCCGCTGAAATTGTGTTTATGATGTCGTTACTAGAACAACTAGGAATTTTGGTTTCACCGATTACGTTCAGGCAGTTTTTATGTTAAAGATGCACCTTGCACAGGCAGGCCTGCCGTCAAAAATGTCGATAAAATCACAGTCATAATCGAAGTTGGCCGGCTGTTATTAGTCGTGCAAGAGCCAAAGGTCGAGCATAAAAGAGTTTTAAACCTTTTGCGCAAAAATTTTACAAAACATTTTATAAAGAATGGTTAAATTTCAAGGGCCGATGTTAAATGTGTAGCACACCTAAAGGTCAAGCTTTTTTCTGCATTTCATTTGACATTTTTCAATTTCAGACTAACTCAATTTGAACCATGGAAAGATACACAATCGAGCAACGCGTTAAAGTTATTCAGGCTTATTATGAAAACGGGCGTTCAAATCAAAATGCATATCACAGAAAATCATCTTCAGTGATGAGACACATTTTCACCTCAGTGGATTCGTCAATAAGCAGAATTGCCGCATTTTGGGCGAATGATAATCCAAGAGTGATTGCCGAAAAACCAATGCACCCACAAAGAGTGACTGTTTGGTGCGGTTTATGGGCCGACGGTCAGGCAGTTACTGTGAATAGTGTTCGCTATCGTGAGATGATAACGAACTTTTTATGCCCCGAATTGGAAGATATGGATGTGGACGATATGTGGTTTCAACAGGACGGTGCCACTTGTCACACAGCTAACGAAACAATGGCTCTTTTGCGCGAAAAATTTTATGGCCGAACAATCTCACATCGCGGCGATGTCAATTGGCCGTCAAGAACATGTGATTTGACACCGTTGGACTTCTTTCTATGGAGTTATTTGAAAGAAAAGATGTACGTCGATAAGCCAGCAACAATTCAAGAGCTAAAGGATGAGATAATTCGGCACATTAACGGCATAGAACCTCAATTATGCCTCAGCGTCATCGAAAATTTGGACCATCGGATGGAGGTGTGCCGCCGAGGCCAATATTTTGTTTCATACGTAATTGAGCCATACCAATATTATCAGAATAAAGAGAAATGATAATAATTTCCTAAAAAAATTGTATTTTATTCAAAATCAACACCGGCCCTTAAAACTTAACCACCTTTTTTATAATTTATTTTTTATTAAGCTATTGATAAGACTTTACTTAACGTATGGGTAAAGTGTTTTTTCTCGAAAGTATGATTTTCGTCTTAATCGGTGATTGTTTGTAACCTCACTTTTAATTTGTTTAATTGTTTTTTAATATTTTATTGTACATACATACCTTTTATTATAAGTCAATTTCAAAACTTTTTGCTTTAAACAATAAATGGTGGCGCCATCCTGAAAATATTTTGATAATTTGATTTGAAAAATATATTAATACCCACATTCCAATAGTTAATGCATCGGTAATTTTTTATCATTTGCGCCTTAAGAGTGACGTAGTAACGTTTTGTTTGGTAACTCAATAAATTTTTACATATCAAATAATTAAAATTAAATTTTCTTTGAAATTAGATGGCAACGCCTTTCAAAACTATTATTGGAATAGCGCTATATTTACCATGACATTAATGTATATTTTTTTCAATAAATATATTTCTTCGTGGAAAATCGTTGTTCATTTTGAGCAGCTCTAATGCTTTCGATTGCTTCGTCAATTGGATCTTGCAAGCGTGAAACGTTGGTGCGTAAGCGATTCATTTCGTTCCGCGAAGATGCGATACTGATTTTGTTTGAAAATGAAAATAAAAATATATGAACCAAGCTGTATGTACGCTTATGTTCACACAATTCAGCCACTTTAACTTCCTACACTATTCTGGCGTAACCCCATAATTGCGCGCCATAGGAGCACAAAGGTTTTGTAATTTGGTTATATAAATATAGCTATTCTGTTATAAAGCGTTTTTCAGTAAGAGCGCTTCAACTTTTTTGAATAAAACACAAACGGTTTGACTTTTTTAACTAATTTTTTTTTTATTATCGAGTTTGAACATATATGTACATTTAAGTATGAAATTCGATTTCTTTTGCATGACCACCGCGTGCACGTTTTACGAAGTCCAATCGTTGAACCCAATTTTCGACCACTCTTTTGCATAAATCGGCCGAAATTTCAGCAATTTCGCGTTCAATATTGGCTCTGAGCTCACAAATCGTCGCCGGCTTGTTACTGTAGACCAATGACTTCACATAACCCCAAAGAAAATAGTCTAGAGGCGTCTAAGTCCATACCATTCAATTGCGGCCAAAAATAATCGTTTATCATGTCGCGGTATCGATTCCCATTCACAGTAACGTGGCGATCGTTCTCGTCAACGAAAAAATATGGTCCAATTACGCCGCCGGCATGTAAACCGCACCAAACAGTGATTTTTTCGGGATGCAACGGTGCCTCATGAATCACGTGTGGATTGCTTTCTGCCCAGTAACGCATATTTTGCTTGTTGACAAAGCCATTGAGCCAAAAGTGAGCATCATCACTGAAATGGCCGTAATGCTCTTAAAGTAGCAGCAACAGAACGATTATTTTCATAAAAAATTTGCACGATTTGCAATCGTTG
Source organism: Anastrepha fraterculus (assembly GCA_037575425.1). Classification (NCBI taxonomy): domain Eukaryota; kingdom Metazoa; phylum Arthropoda; class Insecta; order Diptera; family Tephritidae; genus Anastrepha; species Anastrepha fraterculus. The sequence continues at coordinate 102 of JAYXIM010056915.1, read as the reverse complement.
CTCAAGTGTGTAGCACTCCATGATGAAATGTATACTAATGAAGTTCACAAATGACAAGCGAAAAATAAAAAATATTGCGTCGTTCGCTCTCCCTATCCCTAA
>JAYXIM010056914.1:0-13285 GCA_037575425.1 Anastrepha fraterculus | reverse complement strand
CACTGGCTAGAAGTGTGCAACAAATGTAGTAGGAGTCCTGAGACACGGAGATATTCATAGTTACTGCGCCGCAGATGAGCTGGAAGGAAAAAAACTAACGCACCTCTATATTCTCATGAAAACCTCTGCTTAACTTGGCTTTCAGTGAAATATAAAACAACAAATGGGCCAGGGAAATCCATATACTGGGATACAAAACAACTCCTGCCAAGGATCCATAAAAAAATATCTTAATCTCTAATCTTAGTTCACAGTTTCTCCATTGGTTTAGTGATTCGTATTAATGCGGCATTCTGTCTCATGTGAGTGGATGGAAAACGCATGACCTTCTCTTCAATTAAGAGTGGAAAACATAAAATATTGGCCCTTGTTATGAGCAACATTCGATCTTCGACTGTAGTCGAAAGTGCTGATCGAACGAATTTTCATTTGGTATTATGGTGCTCATTCGTTCAAGAATAGGACTATTGTGAATTTCGATCGCTCGACGCATTTACAATAGATAATTTTTTCTCAGCTGATATAGCAAATCAAAATAAAAGAAAAAGCGATTGTATTGAAATTCTTTGTTAACAACATTTTTAATAGTTAAAAAAAGTATTTTTTGTGAAAATCATTAGAACGAAGTTGTGCTCCTACAATTCGTCGGACGATGAAAGATTAGTGGAACTAGCTAGGAGTAGAAAACGGTTGAGGGACGCAACCAACCGCCTAGAAATGGTTTCCACTCAGTAAGTTTAGAATTTTCAAAATGTGTTGACGTAGTTAGTATTACAGAAATTTCTTCACAGATTTTTAAAAAACTTTAGATTATCTAAAGAGGCGTTTATGAACCTTCTGTCCAGTACAGAAAATTAGTTGCAGCAGAATTGAGCATTGGTAATGAAGGTGTGCTAGGACTTGCTCGACCCACAGTGTCTGTTGTGCTATCGGAAGTAATAAAGGACATACAACAAACAACATGCTAAAGCGAGAAGTATCATAGAGAGAACAATTGGAGTCTTGAAAAACCGATTTAGATGTCTGTTTCAGGCAAGAGCTCTGCGCTATTCTCCAAAAAAAAGCAACACAAATTATTAATATGTGTGCAGCTTTGAACAACATTTGTCTGTTTTACAATGTTCAACTTCCGGATGAAGAGTTATCCGATGAGACCCTCAACGATGATGCTGGAGTTATTGAAGCGAAGTCAAGTAACAGAGAAGCAGAAAACATAAGAATTGAAATTCTTATAATATTATAGAAAAAACTAAAAAGTATTAAATAAAAACCTTTATGCCATAGTTTCTTTTTTATTTTTGTTATAAATTTTCTTTAATCAAATATTCGTAATTTGAAAATAAAATATGTATTTCGGTTCCTCTACGTATTTTAATTTAATAAAAACATCACAAAAAAACACATTATTAACCTTAATCGATTTTTCTGCCGTTCTAACTGGTGGTCCCAAGCAATACAGCTCCGTTGTATACTCCTCCCACTTTTTTGCTGCGTGAACTTTGGTGCAAATCAATTTTGCGAATTGTGGATTAACTTCCATTAATGCAACTAGCCTTTCTTATTGCTGTTTGGTACTCACGACTTTCGACCTGCATAAAATTAACAAAATTAGTATAAGTTTATTATTTGGTTACTATAAAACAATAAATAATCACAACTTACATTTCCCACAACACGCTACACAATCGAAAGCAAAATTTCATTCGACTCTAAATTCGGTATACAACGAAAATTTCGACAGGGCTGCACTGCTCATAATACTAAATTCACATTCGATTTTCGATCTTCGACAACCAGCGAATATCGAAGATCGAATCCAACTCATAATAGGGGCCATTATCTCTGCTACTGACCCGCTCAGACTAAAACGTAATAATCCTGTATTAAAAAAGATTTTTCTTAATGTCTTCAGATTTGGACTTAATGGCCATTGGAAATTTTCAGCACATTATATAAAAATTTCAGTAGCAATTATGTTTTAGGAGCGATAAGTTGTTAGACCAGCGTCCCAAGCCACTCGCTGGCCATCTTCGATTTAGCTGGAGGGAGCAGTATTTCCAAGTCAACCGATTGCTACAAGTTAGAGGCTCCTCGAAGGCGTCCACTATGAAACAGATGTTGTGGAAGGTTCTTGGGCTAGATATTTATTTGAAGGCGGCACCTTCCCGCCTTTTTGATGCAGTGTATGATCTTGAAGTTTGTTAATTAGAGGAGTTTAGAACCCATTTAAGAGCTCCACTAAAGTCTGATAGAGCAGCCGCTGTTTATTCGGCACTGCTTATTTGTTATTTCTAACTTATTTGTAGTTAACTTTTATACTTAGAAGTATTTGCCCCGTCCGGTAGCCTGTAGCTTGGCTTCCAGAAAAAATATTTGCGTTACATGCCGGCCACGACCCGTCCGGTAGCCTGCAGCTTAGCTTCTATGGCAAATATGTTCGTGATTCGACACTTGCGCTTCTGACCGGCGCTCTAGCAAATAATAATAATAATATAATAATAGTAATACAAAAATATGGAAAATTGTACATCCGGTATGTTTTCAAAGAGAATTTAAGTTTTGACTTTCTTGTTTGCTATTTTCATATTAAAACAATTTAATTTTTCAATCTGAATGTGAGACAGAAAAAACTTGGAACGCATAACTTTACCTTTAATAAGTAATCACTTCCACGGCATGGCTTAAAGATTTATTTTCGAAAAACCAGCGTAAAACGCAAACCATTGCTTTCAAACTTCGGCTGTCGAGTTTTGCCTAAATTCAGGGAACTTTATGCTATACCTTGTATGTAAAATATATCACACATTTCTATATACCTACGTATAAGACAAGCGTGCATCATAAGTGTGCTCTGAAGCGTTATTGTTGCATGCCACACAATATATTCGTATGCGCTGGCAATTTTCGGTCGGCCCACTCAAAATGTCAAACCAATTTATTAGTGGCGATATTAATGCATTCACCGCATAAACCGCAACCGTTTGTGGCTGTCGACGCGCTGAGCTGATTATTGATGTAAAATAGTGGTTGGTAGCAGCCTACACTCTCCGCAAGCAAATTGCATGCAACCCCAGTGGCTAAATATACAGCGACAATGTCATTAAGATTATGTTGAAGTGTACTGTGCCGCAGCCTGGTTGACAGAGGCGGAAAGGACAAACAAGAGCAAGAACAACAGCAACAAGCGTGTGAGACAAACCAATCAAATTAAATGCAATGTGACAGTTAGTGCGGGCGAGAAGAGGTGAGACGTGGAGGGTGAATATGATTGTAGACGAAGATGGCAATAAAAGGAGCCATGTAAATGGGCGCCAAAGCAATAGGCTGCAAGCCCACAAGTCAGTGAAGTAACTGCTAATACCCTGACCGAGGAAGTTTTGTAGTTGATGAGCCGAATAGGAGGAGGTACATTGATTTTTCGAAATTCAAGAACAAAAAAAAAAAATCAAAAACAAAATAAAAAAAAAAGCAAAAGCAGAAAAGCAAATAGCATAAATGTCTGCAACCGTCAGTCACACTTAAAGCCAACGCATTACCATTTTTCCCCCTAACAACTTAGCTATCAACAAGCAGCGAGTCGCTCTGCTACTCATCTACTCAGCTACTCCTCACCGCAGCGCTCATTTGTGTAGTCATCATTATCTTGGTTGCTAGCTTTTCGCTTTTATGCTGATGTTTCTTGTAATTTTTATGACATGCAATAAAAACAGCAACAACGCTGTCTGAATTATATGTCTAGAATGTCATCAATAGCTTTCATCTCCAATTGCTTTCGATTTGTATTTGGATTTTGATTTCAATTTGATTGCTGCTGACTGTGAATATGTAGATGTGCTCGTCTGTCGGCGCTGCGCTCATGTCGACTTCAGCTTTACGTAGCAACCAGTTCCCTGTCAATACACATTTTCAGAAGTTTCATATACCACAACCCCTCTAAATTGACCACAGTCGAATATTTTATTTGAATCGCCCTAAATTAATGTCGCTTTTGGCTCTATTTCAATCTCTCTCTCTCTCTCTCTGCCCATTATTTTCCTTTCTTCAATCTTCCTTAACTGTTCCTGCCACACTCGTATTACGCTCAATCTTTCTGCGGTTCATATCACTCTTGCTAATGCGATTTGTGACGATTTGCATTAATAACATTGACATTAAAGATTTTTGTGTCTGTATAGCATACACTTAGGCGCATTCAGATAGCAATTCAGATTGCTGTAGTCGCTGGCAATGAATATCATTTTCGATAGCCTTAAGCTGACAGCAATGCTTTTCCAATTAATGGGCCGCGCGCGCATATACATACACACATACATATATTGCCACACTCCAATTGAAACTCAATTATCAGCTTTTGAGGGGGGAAATATATTTAATGTATTTACCTTGTATGTTTGCGCTTAAAAGTATGCTTTGTCATGTTGCTTTATGCGTTGCTTGATTCTCGCATTTGAAATAAGTAATGAAAAATTATAGAAAAGGAAAGTAATTCGATTTCTTATTTGCGCGGTAAATACAATTTTCTTCTTTTTTGGTGATTTCCGAAAAGTTGTTTACAAGTGGCGCTTGTAGGTATGCTTCAGTTTTAAGTACTAAGCCGTAATGTAGATGAAAGTGGGAGTGGCAGTATGAGCGAGTAGGGTTGGTAAGTTGGCTTTCGGTTGGTTTTCCATTTGAAACCTTTAAAGAGATATACCGTCACTCACACCTTATTTGATACATAAACGATTTTTTTGTAAAATGTTCTGCATTTCAAAATATTTTGTGAAATATAAAAATTCAATTTCGTTTGTTGAAACTTGTGCAGGGAATAGCGATACTATTAACTATATCATTTGAGCTGCGACTTGAATTCTCTGTATACTTTTGCATTAAAAAAGTGGGCACTGTTGTATGCTTTATGTTGTGAAATGAAATAAAGCAAAATATATAAAATATCTGCATACTCTCTTTTTCCTTTTTCGCAAAATATTATGAAATATATGATAGAATACTTTACAAAACAATCGTATCTAAATCCCATAAGGACGATTTTTTTTTTTGTTCTTTGACGAGTAGAAAGCAGCGAAACCCTGTACCCTGTCAGTGTAGGGCTTTAACCCAAACTACACCTCCTACCGTCAATGTAACGATTCCCTACCGATATAACAGTTAAGTTAACTGTCGGGAAGACGGTTAAGCACTAAGCTCTACGTCAGTTACTCTTCACATGCAGTCCGTCAAAAGTTGCATATACTTTAATCCTCCCCCGGTTGGGCCTGTCCACCCCCTCACACCTACTTGTAACACTTCGACCTTAGAGTCCGTTTCTTTGTTAAGAATCGTCTGTTTAGCTAGCGCTTACCTCGTGTATGTCTCCGTGCATTCATGCGTGTTGTATATCACTGATTGCTGACGAAATTTTACCCAACGCATACTTTGAAGACATCATGATGTCGACTATGTTTCCTGGTACTATCAGATCTTCTGATAGTGCAGCTAAATTGCCTCGGATAGTTGCAAATTGTAAGCATACGAAAAACACATGCCTTTCATCTTCCTCTTCGTCGTTTACTGGACATAAAGGCGACTCACATATCCTAAGGCGATGTAAGTACATTTGGAAGCAACCATGACCTGTCAATAATTGTGTTAAGTGGAAGTTAAACTCACCGTATCTTCGATTTAGCCATATCTCAATGTTTGGGATTAGCGTATAGGTGCACCTTCCCTTTGTGGAGTTTTCCCAATGTTCTTGACACTTGAGTAAGGATATAGCCTTCTCTGTTTTCATGATCGTTGCTATGTTTATTCGACCCTGCTCTTATAGCGCGTACTCTCTTGCTCGCTCTTCTGCCAATATATCGACGGGCATCATGCCTGCGATCACCATTGCAGCTTCAGCCGCGGTGGTCCAATAAGGTGTGAGTGACTGTATGTACATACCTACATACCCTACAAGACAGTGCTGAGCACTTTTTCATATAGGTGAAAATATATCCACTGTACTTCAAATGGCAAGGCAACTCATTTGGCTGCTATATGAAATTTGACTATAATTTGGCTGTTTTGAAGAAAGGTCTAGTGTTCTAGAATGCTTGGCTAACATTTGAATAAGCTTAAGTTCGTATCTCTGTGGATGAAATACCGAATTAATATGTAAGGGTTTTTTAATGAACACAAAAAGATATCAATTTTATATATTTCTAAATAAAACATTTTATGATAACGAAAATTTGTAGTTTTTGTCATCAGTTCTGATTACTTTTTAACGATTTTAACTAAAATGAGGTGTTTTTGTCATCAGTGCTGATTACTTTTTAACGAAAATGTGGAGTTTTTGTCATCAGTACTGATTACTTTTTGATAACAGAAATGAGAAGTTTGTGATAATGAAAATTTTATATATTTCTAAATAAAACATTTTATGATAACGAAAATGAGTAGTTTTTGTCATCAGCGCTGATTATTTTTAAACGATTTTAACGAAAATTAGGTTTTTTTGTCATCAGTGCTGATTACTTTTTAACGAAAATGAGGAGTTTTTTTCATCAGTACTGATTACTTTTTGATAACAAAAATGAGAAGTTTGTGATGACGGCAATGAGGAGTTTAGTTGTCAGCAGTTATTACATTGTAGGAATAAAAATTATTAGTTGCCTTGTCTTTTAGAGTATAGTTGAACATTTCGCAGTTGCAAGAAATTGCTATTGGTAAAAGAGAGATAGAATATCACACCGACAAGGGGAAACTATCAGTACTTTCCCATGGCTAGAACGAAAATGTGAAGTTCGATGAGCTTAGTGATGATGATAATATGAGTACTTATATGATAGTCAGCTGGCTTATAGGGTAAATAATTTATATTATTATATAGCATTATAATTATTATATTACCATATTAGCAAAAGTAAATATTCATGCAAACAAATGCACAGCAGCTCTCCCGACAAAGCAGATTTTTTCTATAAAACTATTAGCGCCTGTGAGCGGCCACTGCTGATAGAAATAGCTTTTCCTACTACTTCGTTGTTTCAGCTTTTCAGTAAGAATCAAACTCAAGACTGTCAGATTACTAACCATTAGAAAATACACTGCTACAAATCGATTAGAAGTCCTTGTATTTATTAAAAGACTATTCTACAAATTGCCATCTTCCGGTACGATGGTGGGGTTCTGTTTCCTTAAAAGAAGCAAATTCTAGTATGGAATAGGATATCTTTGGGACTAACTTTGCTATACACAGTACTAGTCCAGAGGTTCTGAGTTGTGGCGCTCACTTCCATTATTTGGCATTTGGCCGAGCTCCTACGTCAATTTGAGGGATTCGTCTTTTTGTTGTTTCACAAATGGAGGGACCTACAGTTTTAAGCCGAAGCAGTGCTCATTAGCAGCAGGAAGAAGGTGGAGTCGGCAAATATAATGGTGAGCGAAAATACCATAGGATCGAAACCATTCATTAAATACCTGGGCGTATTAATCGACCATAGGCTGAACTTCAGAGATCACCTATCATACGCAAGCAGAAAAGCGGCAGAGGCAGTAACAGCACTGACGCGCATAATGATGAATACTAGAGGCCCTAGGCAAAACTGTAGGAGACTACTTAATACCGTGGTCTCATCGATTTTGCTGTATGCAGCTCCAGCATGAGCGGAAGCAACTAATTGCAGCTCATATGTGAGTTGTATGAAATCAGTGTATCGACTGAGTGCCCTCAGAGTGTGCTGCGCGTTTCGAACGGTATCAGAATACGCCATTATAGTTACTGAAGGAATACTCCCAATAAATTTAATGGCAAAAGAGTACGCTGAAGTTTACCAAAACAAAGCTACTTCAGAACGACAAACAATACGCAAGGAAGCAAGAGAGCGTAGCTTGCGTTCATGGCAGGGAATTTGGAGTTCGTCTCTGAACGGACGCTGGACGTACCATCTGATTCCCTTAATAGCCAAATGAGTTTACCGTAAGCATGGACAGTTAGACTATTATCTGACTCAGATACTGACGGGACATGGATGTTTTTAATCCTCTCTATATAGGTTTAAGCACGAAGACAACCCGTACTGTTCTCATTGTGCACCAGCTGTAGAAGACGCAGAACATATTTTGTTTGTCTGTCCGCGATTTGTGTTCGAAAGGGAGGAATTAAGCACTATGGTGGGGAAGCCAATTTTGGCTGATAACCTAGTGGATATTATGTTAGAGTCAGAAGAACACTGGTCCGCTGTATGTAATATGGCAAAAATAGTAATCTCCAAACTACGTCGCGCTGAACAACAGCGCAGATCTTCATGAAGAGGCAATAGGCCGCTCCCCTTCCCGTCAAGTCATGCCTAACGGTTGTCCCGCGGTGGGAGGGAAACGAAGCTGGGGTGGGTTTCTAGTGGATGAGTCGAAAGGCAAGTCCCACACTTTTCGGCTGTCAATGCTTTGTGCCACCTCAACAAAAAAAAAAAAAAAAGGCAAAAATACTCTCGGAAGTTTTTCATCACCTGCCAAGGGGAACAAATAAATGAATAAATATTAAATTCTCTCAAGCAAAAGTGCCTGATACTCCAGATGCGTAATTAGTTAATAAAAGTACGCGTAAAATTTTTTATTGATGCCACAAATCAACTGTGATTTTACTCAATTTATTTCCGCATTTAACTGCGATTTACGATCTTAAAATGTGCAGCAATAAATTATTTAATTATTCTCAATTAATTACTTACAGCTCTGCGTCGGCGGCTCCTGGATTGACACTGTGACCATTGAAATGGATCCACTCGATGCGGGCACCGATAATGGCTTCACCTTCACCGCACCCAATTGGCCGACATCGCCGCAAGGTGTCATCTATCGCATCACATCACGCTATCCAGCACATCCGGCGAGCAGCTTCTTCTATCCGAAGAGCAAACGATTACCGCCAATAGCGACATTTCAATTTATTAAGGTAAGCGAATGAGCGGTGATGAAATTCCGCGACCGTAAAAGTAGGCAATTAAATACGGCAGTGTGACGAAAATGGCAAATATCTACCTTACAGATATATTTTTCGTGGAGGTATGTGGCATGTGTGCATGTGTGTGTGTGTGGACGAATACGTGTACACATACATATGTCAGTTAATGATAACATATGCGTGGACTGCCGCCCGCTGCGCTTCCTTTGATATGTTGATTAATTGACCAACAACAACACAGCGCCAATGTTGAATGTGGTCAAACAGCGCGCCTCTCAGCAGGCTGGCTTGTTGATTTTTTATTATTTTTTATTTTTTTTTATTTTTTGTTTGTTTTGTTTTTGTGCTTCGTTGGCAGCTGTTGCCGCACTTAATTAACAGCAAATCAGTTGCATTTGCCACATACAGCAATTTACGACGACCAATATTAATGTGTGTGGCATATTTCACATACACACGCACATACGACATGAAAAAAAAGTGACTAAAACAGTAACAGACGTGCAGTTGAAATGAAATAGAATAAAAACGAGCATACTAATGACCTATTAACGGCACCGGCCGCCTTAGCTGCGCAACTTCACTCGGCGCGTGTGCGTGCATTGAAATAAATAAAATCAAATGTGCGTGCATAAAAACTAAAAATTACTTATGTGTCGGCGCACATTTATGGCCTGCAAGTAGCAAGAAATCACGCAAAACTTCCCACCGCAACGTCGGCTCACTCATACATACATACAAACGCCTTTATGCCTCCGCATTCCATTTGAGGTAGAATAAAAAACAAAAAAAAGCTTTTAATTACATAAAAATTACAAGTTAAATGCAGGCGCTGGGATTCATTACACTCACACACACACACACGCAACAACTACTACAGTGCGTTCGCCCTTTTACGCCGTTTCCTTTGCTCTCACAATGAGGACATCCGCTTAATTACAGTGTGGCACATAAAAACCGGGAAAAGGGGCGTTGAAATGTGCGCAAATTTATAGTAAACTGAGTGAAATGGGCGTGAATTGTGTGTACGTGTGCGATTCTTATTGCCTTGTTGGGAAATAGAAAACGTCGCACTAAGCAGACATTAAAAAGCGTTTTAATTTTGTGGTTGACTTTTTTTTGCTTTGCATTCGACTCGGCTTAATATCGGGGCGTGATTTTTACTCATAGCTTCCTTTTAGCTGCAGATACCAGATAAACTACAATAATTTGAGTTTAAATCCTGACTTTCGGAATCAAGAGTTAGAGTACGATTTTCAAGCGTTCTTGACATCGTGAATCCGAACGTACATGCACTTAGAATAGCCTCTGCACGTCACATCTTCGAAAAATTCCGACTTGAAAGTGTGCAAAAACCACAATTTTCATTTATATTTGAGGCAATGCAACACTATCATGGATATTTTTTATGTTTTCAAAATGCCCTAACGGTATCTCAAAGTGTGTATAAATGTATCGTTAACGCTTAGACCCTTTATTGGGGGCTTAGGGGAAAAGTTCCGCCTCCTACTTGTGGCGTGCGTGTTGATGATCTTCCACAAAGCGCCGACTCCAAACGGCGGATAGTTTGTTTATGAGAAACTTTTTCAAGGCAGAAATACACTCGGAGGTTTGGCATTGCCTGCTGAAGGGGGGAAGTACCTTTAGAGGGCCGAAAAAAACCAGTTTTTCGTGATTTATTTTTGGGAAAATGAAAACAGTGCACATGAAATTAATATGATATATATTTAGGGCAATGCTCCAAGAAGAAAAAAGCGTATTTAACATTATTATAAATAAGCAATTAATTGAGTTATGGCGGTTCACGTAAATCGTGTCGCCGCTGACATCGAATTCGGCGAAAGCGATCCTGACCGCAACTTTCATCTGAAATCATAAAATCAAACATTATTTTACTCAGGAGGGTTTTTTATCCTAGATAGACTACAATCTCTAGCAAATTCGAAGATTAACCATTAAAATGAGGCTTCAAAAAAAACTTTTGGTTTTTTTTGCAAAAATTTTCAAACATTTTTGTGTTAAAAAGTATCTAAAAATTATTTTTTCTTTTCGTCCGTAGTCTACCTAGAGTAGCTTTTTATGCCCTTTAAAATGAAACCTTGATGAAGAAAATTGGTTCAATACTTTTTCCGTAATCACTTACGCCAATTTGAAAAACATGGTTTCGAGAAAACGCCGTTTAAAGTTCGCGGTCAAGGAAAAAGAAACTTACCGAAGTTGGACGCTAATCAGCACCACCAGGCTCATAGAGCAAACTCTCAGCTTCCTCAAAATATTCGTTTTCGGTGAGTTGTGCCTCCCTACGAGCACTGCGGGCCTCCTTCGTGCAGTCGCTGTGACGTCGGTCTGCGCGCGCCAGTCTAACGTCGTCCATCTGATCGGCGAACATCTTGCACTGATGCCCAATGATGCAGTCCAGAGATCCCATTAGCCTCAAAATCGAACTGTAGCCTTCATTAAACAATCCGGCAGCGATGTACGCGGCAATTTCAATAATTTTTTTCCCGGAATTGAGATGTTTTGGAGTCATGCGCCACACCGTGGCGTTGAATGACTCGTTCGCGTTCTGTGTATTCCCGCCCAAGCACCTATTGAGGAGATCATTCGTTGAGAGAGCATCATAAATGGGACGAATGCTGGTCTCAACGTCGGGTGGAATAAGACGCGGCGGGTGCTTGTAGGACTTCAAGCTTTTGGTGGCCTCGGCCCTACGCCACTCGCACCAGGTGTCTTCGCCTGCGGGGCAGTTTCCATGTCTGGGCTTTTTGTCTGTCAAACAATAGTGATCCAGTGTCGACATTATAGCCTTTCTCATGTTCTCCACAGAATTTGCATTTCTCCTTATTGCCAGGCCGTAATAAATTGTTAATTTTTTGATTACACCATCTGTCAACCGCCCCTTGCCACCGAGTTTGTTCGTCTTTTTAATATTTCGCAGTCGCGTGCCCATTCCTTTTTGGACATGGCCCACACACTCGCTTTTTGTTACCGGAAAGTCGTCACCATACGGATTGCTTTTCAAGATGTTCGCGAAAGTCTTGGAGTCTCCGTCGCCGATACAATTTAAATACTTTACCCCGTGCATTTCTTCCGACCTTTCGAACATGTCAATGATGGCATCCACCTCCATCTTTCCTGCTGAACCTTCGTGATTTTTCGTACATAATTCTTCGTGTTGTTCATACCAGTCTTCATATTCTTCTGTGCCCTTCTTCGGAGCCCACGCAGTACAAGCTTGGCAATAGGAGCTTCTTACCACCATATCGACAACTTTCCCGGTATAATGCCCAATGAGCGTTGTTACGCCATAGAGAGACGTGAACCCCCGCTTCTTCCAGGAACCATCGCCAGACACTTTCAAATGAGTTTCGTGGATTCCGTTTTCAACATTCTTCTTTCTCTCCTGCTGGACTGCTTCCTTCGTGGTTCTTTCGAAAGCCGCTTGTGCTGCATTGTGAATGTGTTGCACCACTCTATTGTACGTGGTATTCGATAACACCTTGCAAAAATCCATCAGGCCACAAAAAATGTTGATTCCTTGTCGACCTATGCCCAGTAGTCGAAAAACGAAGACAATTCTCCTATTGATTTCATAGCCCGTATTTAGAGTTGGCCCCGAATTTATTTCTCTCCGACCACATGAACATGAAACAACAATCTTAAAACCCAAACATCTTTGTCCACATTCCGCGAATTTCACTTCTTTTTTACAATTTGCGCAGATAAGAATGTCCGGGAGCGCGCCAAAAACTGTCAAAAATTCGATTATTCTGTACGTGTGAAGCACATTCACAATCACAGATTCTGCACTTGAACTTGTAATTTTTTTTCGAGCAGAACTTGCATTCGGATCGTCCTTAACGTTTTTCGTAAATCAATTTCCATAAAATTTACGTTTTCTCGAAATCGAACTACGCGTCGCGGAGTCTTTTTTGCCTTTGGGATACATCTTTACTCGCCAAGAGTCGAGGCAACACTGAAACTAGCCCGAGAAACTGACGAAAAAGATGCGTGAAGAAGAAAGGGAAGGGAGAAGAGTATTTTAAGAATGTAAGTTTAGTGTAAAGAATGCGAAAAGTCGCATTCTTTACACTAAATTCTTGGAAAATAAAACAACACGGTATTCCGGATTACGCGCGCAACGGGGATCCTTGACGCCAGGCGCGCTCGGTCGGCTCGGCGCGCGCCACTTTCAAGTGGCATATCTTACATAATTTTCAAGATCGGCTTTTGAAATTTTGCAATAATATTCTTAGAGCATATACCTATCGGTTAAGACAATAAAAAAAAATCGATTTTTTGAAACGTCTAAAGGTACTTCCCCCTGAAGTGCGACCGCTATTAGAAACAACTTTTTGC
>JAYXIM010056913.1:0-13330 GCA_037575425.1 Anastrepha fraterculus | reverse complement strand
ACCAAGGTTAATAGTAACAGACAAGTATTGTATTTGGAGTATTCGAGAGAAAGATTCTACGAAAATTTTTTTGAGCTTTGTGGAACGGCGAACATCGTAGGCGGATTGAGGAAAATACTACTGGCCGCTTTGTTAAATTCGGCCAAAATCACTTAAGCGGTTTCAGCGCCAATCCAGAAAAAGATCAGGCTAACCACTAAACGTTAAGGTTATTTCCACTTTTTATTTTCCAAACTCTGTTGTGAGATCTTCTAGGTTTATGTCTGGGCTGGAGCTTTGAGCTAATAGTTAGCACATTGAGTAGTTGCTTTCTGTAGTAGTGCCCAGCTTATGGCGAAAATTTTTTCAACACCAATCATTTGCATGTAACCATGGACGAAACATAAAGTCCTCACAATACATCAGACACCATTCATAGCCGAAGAGGCGGAACGAAAAAGGCCAAGTTAGATTTGTCGGCCACCGAGGATGTCATTCGCAGCGATTACATTGAAAACTAGAAAACAATCGAAGGCGTAGAGTTATTTGATCGATTCGGCGCGGTTTTGATGCCGTTTTAAATTGAAATTGACGGGATTTGCCAATAAAAAGTTCTCTTCCGTCGCACAAGTTCGCAGTCGCACCAGGTGAGGCTAAGAATTTCTCCCTCATTCAGCGTATTAACGAGTCTCAAATCTTGGAAGTATTTCCTGTTTCTAAATATGAAAAATCGGTTTTGTAAGAAGAAGTTTTGGCAAAAAATGAGATTAGAATAAATGTGGTGAGCTGAAAGGAGATTAAAATAACCAATTTTTTGCACAATCAATGTTCCTTCTTTTAAGGGACTTATTCAACCAACTTAGCTTTTGAAAATTTCATTACCCACGCTCGTTTTTCAGATTAAGATTTACCAGAGAGTTGGAATTCAACAATGGATTGGTCTAGTACGAGGGCTGTTCTTTTTTATTTTGCGCCCAATAATGAAAAACAGTAAAATAATACTGAAAGTGGCCTAATTGTTTTTCAAAATATTCTACTTGGAATTCAATACACTTCTTCACCACTCAGAAGTGGACACCTGCTCTTGAGCTATTAAAAGACTTCAACAGGCTCTTCACACATTGAAAATGTAGATCTGACATTTTATTTTTAATGTTCCGAAACGAAAAGAAATCATTAGGTGCCAAATCAGAGCTGTAAGGCGGATGAACTATTAATTCGATTTTTGAGCTGATTCGTTTTCGGCGGATGATTTCAAAAGTTGTGTACCATTCAGAATTGACTGCTCCTCAGACTAGCTTTTTCCAAAAAACAGTCGACTTTTTGCTTTGCGGTGCTTCTTCTGCGAATAACACATACATTGTGTAAAATAAGTACCCGGAATTTATAATTTAAACTCTCCCGGGAATACCTGACACTTCAAATTTGGTTTTTTCATGTTGGTACACATGTCCTTGAATGCACAAGCCTTATTAGAACGGGATCTATTACTTAGTGTGTTTTATTCTGCAGTCAAAGTGAGTTGATCTTTTGTTTACTTGGCGAATTTTACTATGGATTTTTGCAAAAAGAGCATCGGAAGGAGGTCTCTGAAGACATGGTTTCCCGAGCTAATACGGACCCTACGTTCATGAAACGCATAATAACTGGTGATGAGACATGGGTCTACGAGTACGATATGCAAACCAGTCAGCAATCGTCTGAATGGCGCTTCGAGAACGAGCCGTATCCAAAAAAACCACGCCAAAGCCGGTCAAAAGTGAAGGTTATGCTCACGGTTTTCTTTGATTACCAAGGCGTGGTGCACTCTGAGTTCCTTCCAGAGGGCCAAACGGTTAATAAGGAATATTATTTATCCGTTTTAAGGCGTTTACGTGAAGCCATTCGCCGTAAACGGCCCGAATTGTGGAAGGGCAATTCGTGGATTCTGCACGACGACAACGCGCCATCGCACCGAGCCTTGATTGTACGCGAATACAAGACCAAAAACTTAATAAATACTATCGAACAGCCACCGTATTCGCCAGATCTCGCACCCTGTGACTTTTTTCTCTTCCCAAAACCAAAATTGCCACTTCGGGGAAGGCGTTTTGAGTCGATTGAAGACATTAAAAAAAATTCGCTAAAGGAGCTGAAGGCCATCCCGGCGCCGGCCTACCAGCGGGCCATGGATGACTGGGTTGTTCGTTGGAATATTTGTATCGGCTCAAAAGGAGCCTATTTTGAAGGCGATCCAACAAATAATGATGAATAATATGAAAAAATGTGTTTTTTTTTTAAATTCCGGGTACTTATTTTACACAATGTATACTGTCGATTGCTGTTTTATTTCCGGCCACGTTAGAAACCGTGCGTTCGAAATTTGGCCTAACTTCTCTATCGACACCATCCGAATACTTCGATATGAGGCTCATCTGGGTTCCCGGTCACAGCGGAGAGACGGTTCCCTGGAGATGGTTTCATTGCAAAACGAGGGGATTGGGATTCCCTTGAGAACCTGTGGTTTACTCCTGGAAGGATGGACCTCGCGTCCACTCAGCGAGCGCTGCGCTAGTGCGCAAACATGCATAGTCGCAAGATGCTTCTGGCCACGGGTAGATTGCGGGCACTCAAGGGAACTTCTAACGCTAACAAAGCCGCAGCTCTATTCTTATCGAAAATTCTCTGTTAGGTGTAATCCTTTCTGAAAAAGCTGTTTGGCGGATAGGGTGGGATCATCTCAGCCTTTTCATTTCAGCTGCCCTGCTCTCATCGGGCAACGGTTTAGACATCTGGGCTCTCACTTTTTTGCTACACCCGCGGATATTGCGGGTTTAAGTACCACGAGCCTGGTGAATTTCATCAGTAGCTTGAAACGGTTATTAGCAACTGTTGAGCGTTACCCTCTAGTCCAAAGCCCCTTCTTCCTTTTTTCCCCTGTTTGGTTCTTTTCCTTCTGTTATTTTATTTATTAAATGCTATTATATTTATGTTATTATAAATTATTTCAATTATTATTATTTTTTTTCAATATTTCTTTCATCTAATTTTAATAAGCTATCTCATATTATTCATAACTTAAAAAAGTAATATCAAAGGAATCACATGTGAGCAAGTAAAGCGTCAGATTTGTTATTTATGACCGCAACTGTATTTTTGCTGTTATATCCATTTAGAGACGATTATAAACCATTCCTTCAGGCTAGATATGTATCTTAGTGGATAGGTGTACAAATAAACAGATAAGTATTTCCGCTGTTGGTGCACATTGCTGCATGTTACGTTTCTATGTTGTAGTGGCAGCAGCAAAATAAAAGTCTTTACGGTTGCATCTCAACCTCTTTTCCAAGATTTACTCGCAAGCATTTGTTTGGATTGTGCAATTTTTATCATTTGTATGATTTCTACTTTTATTGCCGTTGGCCAAGATGCGCAATATTTTGATGAAGTAAAAAGTTGTACAAAGCAATAGTAATAGTTTTCTTTTATTGCATCGAACAAAAGATTTAATGCAGCAGCTGTGATGCTCGCGTCCTTGGAAAATTCGTCAAGGTTGGGTCAAGGTTCTTTTCAAGGCACCTATTTTTTAACATTTTAACAGAAAGCTATTAATCAAAAAGTTTTGGCCAATCGTATGGTAAGCTGGCACAGTTTCAAATTTAGAAAGTTATATACAGGGTGATTTAATATAAAGAAATAAATGAACTAATATAATTGAAACACAATATTTATTAGGAGTAAAATTTTTTTAACTGTAACAAAAAACTAATACTGACTCCAACCTCCAGATTTATTCAATCAATCCAAATACTCTGAAAGGGGAATTCGAGACCATTCTTTCGAGACGACGTTTCGCAGCTCTTCTAATGTCTCAAACTTACGTTTTCCGGCGTTAGCTCGACGGGGAAGGTTGCCCCACATGCTCTCGATTGGATTTAAGTTCGACGATCGCGATGGCCATTCTAATACAGGGTGGGCCACATAGCTTTTGCTTTTTGAACCACCTATTTTTTTGAGAATGGTAACACAAATGACATGTCAAATGTGTTCATAATTTACTTAAAGGTTTGACATTTACGAAATAGGACGCTATACGCTTGACAAAATTGGGAAATATTGAAAACTTATTTCCAAAGTGGTGAGTCTTCTTCTTCTTTTCTGGTTTTCACATCGGTGGCTACCTCAATAAGCCATATTGTCGGATTTGGGGCTCAGAAAATCCAAACGTTACTGCAGCGAAGCAAATGCATCCACAACGAGTCACTGTTTGGTGCGGTTTTTGATCTGGCGGCATTATCGGGCCATTTTTTTTTTAAATGAGCGAGGAGCCGCGGTTACAGTAAATGTGATTTAAGCCCGTTGGATTATTTTTTGTGGAGAGCCGTTAAGGACGAATGCTATGCGAACCATCCAGAGACGATTGATGCCTTAAAACACGACATCGAAGTTGCCATTCATGAAATTGGAGCCCAAACAATCGAAAATGTGCTTAAAAATTGGGTTGATCGAATGGCCTACTGTAAGCCAGTCGTGGCAGTCATTTGAACGGTATTAGTTTTCATTCATAAATGACAATGTTCAATCAAAAATAAAAAAAAAGTTTGAAAAAATATTGATTAGTTTTTTTTTTATAGCCGATTCAAAAAGCAAATTTTACATGGCCCACCCTATACTTGAACTTCTTTCTCCTGAAGCAAACTTCAAGATTTTATACAAAGTTTACAAGTTTGATTTACATGGATTCGGCTAAAAAAATAAACAATATTAATTACAAGAAAAAAAATAACAAAAAAAATTTTAACTACTAAAAATTTTTAATATTAAAAAAGCACTTAAGGGGACCCGGTGGTCTAGAAATATCAAAAAACCGATTTTTTGTTTTTTCGATATTTCGAAAGTATAGTATCTTAAGAATATACTGTGAATTTTTCATGCGGAAATTCCTAATATTATAGCTTCTACAGCTCATAGACTAGGTAGTGAGCACTCCTGTACCTCACACTTTAAACTCATTTATCTCGAGGCGTCTTTTTTCGGCCTGGTGTTGTCGCAAAAAAAAAAAAAGAACTATTCAACCGAATCGTCTGAAATTTTAATATGTTGTTCACAACATCAATGGCTATCGCCTGTACTAGAATCATATTATTATTTCAATTATTTCGTATTTTTTTTGATTAAAAAACTGAAAAAACAACAGAGTGTCAAAGAGCGTCAAATTCAAAACCGTGCCATTTTGTCAATTTTTTTTATTCTAGTAGTGGGACTTAGCTACAGTCATACTGATTAATAATTTTTTTGGTTCTTGTGTTTCAGATAAATAGAAGAGCCTAAATGGGCAACATCGTCCAGGTCCAATTTTTCGGGAGGGTCAACTTCAGCGCTATTTTTAAAATTATGTATTGAAATTAAATTTTTTTTTCATTTTTGCATGTAAAAGAAGTTAAATAAAAAGCCTAAAAAAATGAAATATTGTTTTTAGTTTTTTTATTCTAAAAAAAAATTCCTGAAAATACCCTAAATTCTGGAGCTTTAGACCACCGGGACTCCTTAAGAATTAACACCTAAGAACTTAACTTTTAATTGCTAAGACTTAAGTGTAATTAGTACTTTAGTTCCTGCAACTAGCCCTTGAGACTCTTTTATATTTAACCTTTTCCACGAACAATCGTGATTTATAGCCGACCAATGACTGTCAATCCAGCAGCATTCCCCAAGCATATAGGGGTAATATCCATGCTATTACAAAATAACAACAACAAACAATTCGTGTATAACCCTAGCCAGTAAGAAGTGTTTGCAAATAAAGCGAGTAAGTACCGTTTGAAAAAGATGCGAAAAGCCAGTTTACAGTAGAGGAGAAGGTATTCATACGATTTCATGCAAGAATGATCGTCCGAAGTAAATTTGATAGTCCAAGATTTGGTCATCTGAAGTAAATTTGTTAGAGTAACTTCGGTTACCACGTCATAGGGGATTGAGCAGCATAACTTTAGCCGCTCATTTCACACATACTCGTATTCTTGCGCTCTTCCAATTAGTCGTTGTTCAGACGATAACGGGCAATAGCCAAGAATGATGGATTTCAATATTTTCTCTTTAACTATGGTGAAAAAGAAAATTGTGAGGGGAACTGTGGCTGCCACGTCAGTTAGAGATTCGACAGCCGAATTCTGCTCGATCATTTCACATGTATTCACCTACACGTCCCATCAGCACCAATCATCACCAACACGATCTCTATTTTTATTCGTGAACGCACCTCAAGTGACCCCAGCCCATTGCTGATTCTGTCAAATTCGCTCAGAGCCGAATAACGGTCTGTTGAAAAGCTCACCTATATCATTTTTTCACCATGGGCAACGACTGCGTTCATTTTTTCTTGTATGACCAACATAATCTCACCTTGTCTGGTGGAACTCGCTAGAAAAGATGGAAGCAGTTAAGAAGCTGGAGGAAGTACAACGGTCTGCCCTCATTGGAATCAGTGTGGCGCTCCATACCACTCCTACTCTAGCGCTTAACGTTATGCTGAATGGACCCGTGGACATTGCAGGAAAGACTGCCGCTGCACGCGCCGTAATCAGATTAAGGTCTTCGAGCCAAAAGCTAGATTTAAACTACGAACACTCTAGCATTCTTGAAAATTTTGAGTTCATCCCCTTGGTGCTAGATTGTTGTACACCCACGCTAGGTCCGAGCGGAACTTTTTCCACTCATATTCCCCATGTCAAATATGTTCACGGATGTCTCGAAGTTGGACGGAAGGGCTGGTGGGTGAGCACTCCGTGAGAAGCTCCCCGTCAAGCTCACATTCAGGCTTCCGGAACACTGTTGTGTTTCCCAAGCGGATGTGGCCGCAATTAAGGAAGCATTGGATTAGTTGCTCACTTCGGTAATTACCGTTAAAGAAGTAAATATTTACTCCAACAGCCAAGCGGCAACTAAGGCCTTGGACTCGTTGTTCCTGCGTTTGAACTTGGTCGGGGAATGTCTGGCTTCTTTCTCGATTGCGTCCGAATACTTCGATATCAGGCTCATTTGGATTCCCGGTCACAGCGGTATTGCGGTATTATGAGAGAAACCGCTGGGCTGATGAGCTGTCTAGACAGGGAACTTTGGAGACGGTTTCGTTGCAGAATGAGAGGATTGGGGTTCCCTTGAGAACCCTGCTCCTGGGAAGATGGATCTCGCGTCAACTCAGCGAGAGTTGGGTTAGTGTGCAAACGTGCAAAGTCGCGAGATACTTCACTTAAAGCTAAGAAAGCCGCAGCTCTGAAATTTGGTGAGTATCCTTGCCGGATGTTGTCCCTTAGGTGTCCCTGCGGTGAGACTTAGGATTGCTTCAAGTCCGTTCTGCAGAAACTGTCTGGAGGACGAGGTGGAATCAACTCAGTAACTTCTTCTCAGCTGGCCTGTTTTCGTCTGGCAGAGATTTAGACATCTGGGCTTTCACTTTTTCGCTACACCTGCGGATATAGGGGGTTTAAATATCACACACCTGGTAAAGTTCATCAGTAGCTTCATGCGGCTAATAACGAACTAAGTTAGCCACCATCGGCGTCGTCTTAAATGCATGGTCATCATTCTCTAATTTCGAGGCCTCTTCTTCCCTCCCTTCTCCTTTTCCCTGTATGGTAGCACAACGGTCGAATTTTTTTATTTATTTGTCCAAGTGGGTCCCAAGTCCAAGGGCAAATATTTAACCTAACCTAACACAATCTCAGAGTTTGTCGACCTCTGTTGTAAACCAGCCACTGTCATTTCCCTTATTACGAAAGAAAATTATATGATTCCTTCAAATTCCTTTGATGTTGGCCACACCTTTGCGTTCCATGCGTGGATTTGGTGTGTTAGACACGTTTGTTTGATTTTTCGACCAGCTGATATAACCCATTATGATCACCTTCACACATTTATCTATAAGGATATTCCTGCATACACCAGATTGCATTCGCGAGACCAGATAAAAATTTATTCTTACAATGCTATAGCCGATATTTTCCATTCGAAGAAAACTTTTTTTTGAAATTATGACTGGCTACCTACGTTGTACATATGCAAGCGTTGAGAGTTTGTCCACATAGTACATATCAATAGAAACTTTCAGCTGAATATAGAATTGTACGAGTATGTGAAACATTTTACAAACATTCGAGCTGCAACATTCACTTTGCAACAGGCAATGCACCCTATTCATGCCAAGGCTATTGCTATCGCTCGCAAATACTGGCGATGTATGTAAGTATTTGTAAGCTGCATTTATATATATGTGGATGAGTGTACTTATGTGTGTGTGGATTATGCAGGCGCACAAATAGATTTACAGAAACGTACCTACTAATTTTCAGGTATTTAACAAACCTTTTTACGTAGTAAAATTGAAGGTGAATTGAAGTGAAGGCAGTGCATGTCAGCGCATTTGGTCTGTTATGCTGCTTGCTACAGTTCATGCTCTCTTGCTTTGAAACGCGCTTATTAAATGGATATAAAAAATAAATAACCAATTTAAGTCATCTACAAGTATGTATGAGAAAAAGAAAATGAAAAATTTCTGTCAACATTAACATTAAAGCAGTTCTGCTCATCTGACCATCAACTTAAAGTGGCACGCGATGGCAGCATGCCATTATCAATACAAGTCGCTTGTTCTTGCTTCCCCAGCCCATCGTACTAAGCCAACATGCTAATGCTGAGTATAACGTATGCCATTGCTGTTGTCACGAGGACGTTGAGTGTTTTCTCTCCCCCTCTTTCGCCGGTATCCTTTGCTACCTTATAGGTCATATTGCACGACAAATGCCACCACGTCATCAATGCGAACTGCGTAGCCTCCGCCCACTTACCAAACAAACGCCACCGTTCATTCGTTTGCTATTGCACCTTACCCTACCTCAATAAAATTATTGCGCAGCACAGGAAAATACGAGTATGCGGTGGAAATCGATAAAATGGAGCATGCGCTGCAAACGTTACGTGAGCCTGTCGACTTTTGGCGCCATTCACGATTTTACCGCACGAGAGCAACGAAATTGCTCTCCTATTTTCGTTACGGTTTTGTCGAGCTGTGATTTTTACTCTCTTCCGCAGCAGTTGTTCGCACAGCAGCCTTGCTTATCTAGTTTTGTGTGAAAATATAGAATACATTTTTATATATATGTATATACATGCATACGTAGCTCATTATGTCATATGCACATATGCGACTATCTATTTTCATATGCATTTGTATTTGTATGCGGCGTAAAATTCTCACAAAAGAGCATCTTCTTCACCATTCCAATCCTTTATTGTTCCACAAATTTATGCCTTTGTAATTTTCTGTAGAAATTTTATTGTCATTTATATTCGGCTTGTGGCTAAAAAAAATATCATCTGACCTTAATTGTAACAATGTTTGGCGTCGTTTGTTTTTCCTTTCTCTTCCTTTCGTTTAATTATTAGCGACACGCATATACTCGTACCACCTTCGGTTTCCAAAAACATGTCAATGTTGTCAAGGCCACCGACAGATAGCGGCTAAAATCGATCAATCATTCGCTGGAAAATTATATTCCTTAATATTTGATTGATTGGCGACCGTCGTAGTTGTGTGCCTTTATGCAAGGCATACCGGCAGTTGTTCTTGGGTTCACTGGCCACTTACAGTTCGGTTCGCCTGATTAAAGGCAATAACTTTTATGAAAGAAAATGGTAAATAATTAAAGCAACCGTATTTGATCTAGTATTGCAAGGGTTTCTGTTAATTCAAGTGCTGAATGCGCTTTGCTCGAAAATGAACATGCATCCATATATTATTCCATCTAACGGTATTTCGCAGCAGTAAAATTTCAATAGTTGTAATATTGCGTTTGATTTATTGGTTCATTGAATAGAGGTACTCAGATTGTCTACATTATTTGCGTTTTTTTAAGCATTCATTGTGTTTGGTTAGCCGAAGCTTTCGACGATCTGTGATTTCAATGCGTCGAACTAAGATGCTCAAAATGGCTGGCAAAGAAGACATACCCACCGAAGAAAATCCTACTGGGTACGTGCGGAAGAAATAAAGGCAAAGGAAGACCAAAACTCGGATAGTTGGATAGCGTAAATCGGGCTATTTGGTATAGTTTGGTGAAGAACTCAAGTGAGGGATAAACCGAACTGGAGATAAATGTTACAGCAAGCCAAGACCCGGAGTGGGTGGTTGAGCTAACCAAAATGATGATGAAAATTCTTGTCTGGGTGTGAGTGGAAATATATATACATATCAACTTCGAGCATCGCATTAATCAATACCAGAGTCACAATTTTATTTATTATTATGACACTGAGATGATTTTACTTCATACTCCAGAAAGCTGCTGCGGAAAGGACTCTTAGCAATATAAAGTCTCACTGCGAAGGATTTTGCTACTTTGCACGTTTTTGAAATAATTCAGTGCTCGCTTAGTTGACAGGAAGCTCACCTTTTCAGGAGTATACTAGAGATTTTTAAGAGTGCCCCAATATTTTTATTACGCGTGTAAACTAACACACGATAATCAGTCATGGTCGAGAGCTAAGTTCGGCATTCCCCGACTAATCTCGAGCGCACAAAACACGAATCCATGGTCTTATTTGTCGCTTTGCGGTCGGATGAAATTTTTATTTCCCCGCCAAGTAAGCAACAAATCAATTGCAAGACACTGCAGTGGTACGGTAGCCTGTATTTGTACTTGATGGAATACTTCGAGCTACTATCTGCTTCGGAGTATATGTATGTAGGTATGACCAAGTAAAGAATAATTGCTTCACAAATGAAACAAGTTTGATAGGAGTCTAAAAAAAACTAAAAAAACACACGAGTAGAAGCGCACCGAATAGAATAGAATATCTCCAATACCTAAGACACTTACAGACTCCCTTATGCAAACTAAGAGTTCCCTGTTATCTGCAATGCTTCTAGTCGTGTGATCAGCTATACTTTTCAGAAGTTCACATAATATAATAATAATACTAATAAGACTTCTCATCACTTCACATACTTAGTTGGCATTCTGATTCGGTAGATGGACCCATCAGGTGGAGATATGGAAGCTGTCGATTACAACCGATAAGGTAAACTAAGAGCAGTCTTAATTTTCGCATTTGTGTTTCAAGCGGAGGTGTATGCTGCTCAAGAAGCGATGAACTTTATTGTGGAAAACAGGTAAAAAGGCAGATCTATAGTATACATATGTGTCTGCAGTGACAGCGAAGCTGCGCTCATGACCTTAAGCAGCCCTTCAACCACTTCAAGGGTAGTTGAGTGCTGGAAATCCAGGTTAAAATATGTCTGTTAGTAAAAGGGTTACTCTGAGAGAGACTGCAGATGAACAAAACTGATGTTACCTGTCATGTCCGACCGACTGTCGCAGTTGCTCCTGTCACTAAGCAAAGGGAACTATAGGAGGTTGGCTGGACTGATGACGGGCCACTACCTATTTGCGAAGCATATGGAAAAGATGGGCATCTCAGACAGTGCACTCTGCCCAGCATGTGGAGAGGAGGATGCGACGGCGGACCACTTTCTGTGCGTCTGCCCGGCCTACGCTCGAATCAGGCTTGAGGTCTTTGGCACTGATGTGTTAAGAAGGGACCACTTTCGCTCCTTGGCATTACAAGATCTGCTCAGATATGTTCGGAGATTGAGTAGATTTAACAAAAATTAAAAACGGAACCCGAGTGTAGTGCAATGGACCTAATTGCGGCTGAGTGGTGTACTTGCTAGTTTGTCCCGACAAAAAATAATGTAATATTTAAGGAAAATAAAAATAAATTCAGTTTGGTAATTCCAAAAAACCAATATTTTTTATACATGTATGTATAAAATAGCGCGTGCCACGTATGAACAATAATGAATACGCAAAATTCGATGCACTCACACTTCTTCAGTTTCGTAAATTGCTTTTGATAATCAATAAAACAAACCCCCCGGATTATATTACCATTTAGCACCTAACACTCACTGCCCAATTCCTAGCTAATGTGATTAAATGTAGCGCAACAACAACCAATATTGAGTACTTGTATGTACATATATTTCGTGCTCACAAAACTTTGGCGCGTGGCATCAGCAAGGATGGGTGAGAAATCTATGTAAATATGTATAAAATATATGTATGTATGTAAGCACATATTACTTGTTGATTATCTTGATGTAAGTGCTCTATATAACGGTACTTACGTTAAGTATTTATGAGTGTAGTTGTTTTTGCCGAAATGAATGAAAGGTGTAAAAAGTTTGCTTCTACACTTAGCCATTCTGAATGTGTAGGCGAAATTCAACAATCTCGTAAAAAAGTTGAAAAAAAAAATCTAAAGAAAAAATGTAAACAAAAATATTTGCGTCGTAAATTTCTTTATGCGACGTAACTTTAGTTTTCTTCCTGTCTTTTGTGCTCGTTTCTTTTTGTTTGAATATTTACTTAACGTACACGCATTTCGAAACATACGAATGTTTGTATGTATGTATATTTGGGAGGGAGCGCGCACTTGTATAAACAAATATTTTAGTACCCTCTCTTGCTGTAACTCGATATGCCTATTGCAGTAAGCGGCTTTTGTCCTTTTGGCGCAACTTTTTGACTTTAGGAAATTTAAAGCAGTAGCTCCTTTGGCCTTTGTATTACGGCAAACCAATCTTTTTATAATAAGTTTTGAGGATTTTATCATTTAATCTGCATAATTATAATTTGAAAATAAATCTAAACTAGCAGTGTAAGTTTAACTGAATTGTAATTTTCGTTCATTCTTAGTACATATTTCGTTCATTATCTCTGTGTGAGATGATCGAAAGAAGGAGGAATATATTAAGTAAATTTAAAGGTTAGAAAATGTTGGATGCTATGAAAAAATAATCGAAATAGCCAAAAAAACATTTATGTGGAATATTAATTTTATAAATTTTATTTTAGTTAATTAAAAAGTGATCTGAGAAAAATCTTAAAAACAAAACGTTTGTTTATCACTGGAACAAAGCTATTGTTTAAAGGGTTATTTACGGTTATAGTTTTCAAAAAATCGATTTATTTTTTCTTAATGTACATATATTTAAGAACAAAAAATAAATAATTGGCGCGTACATTTCTGTTAGGTGTTTGGCCGAGCTCCTCCTCCTATTTGTGGTGTGCGTGTTGGTGTTGTTCCACAAAAGGAGGGACCTACAGTTTCAAGCCGACTCCGAACGGCAGATATTTTTATGAGGAGCTTTTTCATGGCAGAAATACACTCGGAGGTTTGCCATTGCCTGCCGAGGAGCGACCGCTATTAGAAAAAGGCTTTTATTAATTTTGCTTTCACCGAGATTCGAACCAACGATCTCTCTGTGAGTTCCGAATGGTAATCACGCACCAACCTATTCGGCTACGGCGGC
>JAYXIM010056910.1:0-13494 GCA_037575425.1 Anastrepha fraterculus | reverse complement strand
CATGATGTCTCTCTCTAGTTTGGAGGGTCTGAACAAAAATTGTTAGTAAGGCGCTATAATGAGAACTATGATGGTCGAATGGCACTGTACACGCCTCAAAAAAGTATTCGAAAATCTAATTTTCCTAATCTTTGCGAGTTTTGACTTGCTGCACGTGGAATCTCCATATATTTCGATCGTTTGCTAATTTTTTTCCATCTCATTCTTGCCCTCCTCTTGCTCGTCAGCCCATTTTGTTCTCAGCCTTCCTCTTGCTCTAGTGTTAAACGCTCTGGCTATTACAATTTTCTTCTGCGCCCTCGTACCGTCGATTCTTGTTATATGACCCAACCACGATGGCGCGCTTTGATCAAACGTATAACATTTTCGCCATTTATAAGCTGATCTAGCTCGTCGTTCACCCTTACAAGCCACTCGCCGTGATCTTTGATTGTTCCAAAAAAATGTCTGAGTATGTTTCGTTCGATGGATTGCAGTTTTTCTTTATCTGTATTTATTGATAATACTAAATTTTTGACATTTTTGGGCCAGATTGTGGTAATAAAGTGTGGCGAAAAGTGAATTTCGAAATGCCCCGTAATAATCCAATATGTTCAGTTAGGGCCGGTGGGGATATTGTAGAATAGTTTAATTCCCAAAATGTGGAGGCAAGGAGCCGGGAAAATATATATGCATAGTCGAGCATATTAAGGTTCAGCAGCGCTACTTGCTTTGCCAAGGGGTGGAAATGGGTATAAGGATGATGACGATTGAACAGGAAGAAAAAAGGAATGCCTTCGGCTTAGGAAACTCCAAAGGTAGAAAATTGGCTATTTTTAGTGTATGTCTGCTATCTCGCATGAGCTAGAATCATGCTTCTATCTATCACTTCCAAAGTACTTCCTGTATACTTTCAAGCCGCATCAAACCAAAACTTTACCAATCTCTGAGTAGATTAACACCCTTCATGAACGAATGGCAGTCTACCTTTTGACTCGCTTTTGTTGATTATAGCACCGCATTTGAAAGCAACCACCGCGGAAGTATTTGGGAGGTGCTTAGATCTGGAGGTGTTCTTGAGAAGCTAACAGCTTTATTTAGAGCACAATGGGCAGATTTCAAGTGCAGAATACTCCACAACGGCGAGCTCTGCGGCAGCAACACAAACAGCGCATGTGTTCGACAAGGATGTCTACTTTCGCCGATCCTCTTTCTTATCGTTATTGATGGCATCCTTCACAATTCCATAGATGGCAAGAGAAGGGGCATCTACTGAAACTTCACAGATCATCTAGAAGACTACGCGTATTAGGAGGACATTTGCTTATTATCAGTAAAGCACCCAGACATGCAGGTAAAACTCGACGCTCTGTGCGCTGAGTTGGGTAAATTTTACCTTAAGGGTACCCGGTGGTCTAGAGCACGAAAATGTGACCTATTTTCACGATTTTTTTTTGCCATTAAAAATTTTAAAATCGATGTTTCAACTTTTCGGGCTTATTAGCACGTTTATTGAGCATACAAAAAATTTTTTTTTTACTTTTGAAACAATATTTATTATTAGAATCAGAAAAAATGAACAAATCGAAAAAATGAAAAATTGACGAAATGGCGCACTTTTGAAAAAAAATTCGTAAAATCGGGTTTTTTCACTAGTTTTTTAGTTTAAAAAATAGGAAGTTATTTAAATAAAATTATGATTTTAGTTCCGACGATAGCGATACATGTTGTGACATATCCAAATTTCAAGTGATTCGGTTGAATAGTTTTTTTGTTTTCATCACCGCCGTGCCGAAAAAAGTCGTTTGAAGATAAATGAGTTTAAAATTTGAGGTACAGGAGCGCGCGGACCACTCTCTACCTAAATAATGGGCTGTAGAAGCTATAATATAGGGAATTTTCGCATGAAAATTTGGCAGTATATTCTTAAAAGCCTATACTTCCGAAATATTGAACAAACAAAATTTGAAATTTCTAGACCGCCGCGTCCCCTTAACCCTCTACCGCATATAACGCCAAATATGGCTTTTACCTTTGATTGTGTTGTATTTTTATAAAAACGGGACTTAATCAAAAGAGAATAATAATTATCACATTCTATGGTTTGTTTTCTTCTCATACGCAAAACTAAATATTGTCAACAAGTGTTTTAGCTACCTTTTCCGTTATCTTTTTTTGAGTGCTTCAAGTGTGAGAACAAAAGCAAATTTTGAAGTGATCTATGTGCACTATTGCATAAAAAATAAAAGCAAGACTACAGCAAAAAATATATATTTGTATAGAAAGTGAAGTTATTTTTTGAATAAAAATATAATTTATATGAAAAGTAAGCATCTTGTGTTTGATTTTTTGTAAAAACTGACGAAGCCATATATGGCGTTTCATGCACTAAGGTAAATAATGAACTAACATATGTGTATACATATTTCTGTTTTGTTTTTTGATAAATCGCAATGGAATTTCCTAGAAATGAATGTACGATCATTTTATGGTAACTTAAAGTATGCTTATGAAGTTAATAGAGGTGATCAAAATGGTGATGACTACATATCTGATACCGACGAAGGAAACTTTATAAGTAAACCGCCAGAACAGGAGCATATTTATGTACCAGAGACTGATGATACCGATGACTCAGATGACTATAACAAGCCTTCTACATCAAATGCAAAATCTGCTAAAAAGCCTAGACCTCCAATTTGGAAAGAAATTTGTTTGCCTCCTTATTCCAGTGAAAATTTTCCATTTCAAGGAGATTCAAAGCTTCCTGACTTTATTGAGGAACTGGAGACACCAGCAGATATGTTTAATTTTATTTTCAATGACGATTTGATGAACTTTATTGTAGAACAATCGAATTTAATTGCATTACAAATGGATATAAATAAACCTGCCAATATTACTCGGAACGAGATTGATCAGTTTATAGGTGAGTTCAAGTAAAAAAGTTAAAAAAATTACTTATAAAAATTATTTCAGGCATAACAATATACATGTCTTTGATAAAACTACCATCATCCAGACATTATTGGAACACATTCATTGGCCAAGAATTTGTACGTAACGCTATGACATCTAACAGATGGGAAATCATCAAACGATTTTTACACTTCAATAATAATCAAAATATAAGACCACCTGGTGAACTCGGGTTTGATAAGCTCTTTAAGATTCGACCATTGTTAGACAAAATTCGTGCTCGATTGTTGCTTGTACCCAAAGAAGAACATTTAGTGGTTGATGAATAAATAATTCCCACAAAGTGCCGCCATCACCTCTAACAGTACAATCCAGCTAAACCCCACAAATGGGGATTCAAAAATTTTGTCTTGAGCGGAGTTTCAGGTTTCAGTTACGATTTTGATATATTTGCCGGAGCTCAAAGCGATACATTCCCGGAAGGAGCACCAAATATAGGAGTAAGTGGAAATGTTGTAACGAGACTAGCAGCTACAATACCAAAAGAAAAAAACGATCAACTATTTTTTGATAATTGGTTTAACAGTCCGAAGCTTCAGGTGTATCTAATGAAAAATGTTATATTACCTTTAGGCACAGTAAGGTTAAATCGTGTAACAAATTGTAAGATGCCAACCGAAAAAGAAATGAAAAAGTTAGGCCGTGGAAGTATGGTTGAAAAAGTAGCAGATATTGATGGAGTTGAATTTGGTCTCGTCACTTGGTTTGACAACAAAGTGGTAAATATTCTTTCAACCTATGTCGGATGTCTCCCTATGTCAACGAAAAAACGGTACTGTAAAAGAGAGAAGAAGTATATTGAAATCAATTCTCCTAGGGCAGTTGATATATATAATTATTATATGGGTGGCGTTGATTTACTGGATTCTTTACTAGGCCTTTATAGAATACAACTGAGGACAAAAAAATGGTATAAAAAGATTTTTTGTCATATGATTGATATGTGCGTTGTCAATGCTTGGATTTTGTGGCGTCGAAAGTCGAAAGAATATATGCCATTGTTTGACTTCAAGCTTGCAATAGCTGAACATCTTTGCAAAGTTGGTAAATTGAAAAAACGAGGACGACCTATATCCACACCCTCAAACTCTCCATCGGCAAGTAGAGAAAATATACCTACCAGCAGTAAAAGAAGAAAGCGATAGGATTTCCTCTTGAGTTCTGTGCGGACGGACGGACTAGACCATTTCCCGAAATGGATGAATAACCGACAACTTCGTCAAAATGATTGCTCTTTTCGCTCATACACTTTTTGCGAAAAGTGCAACGTGTTCTTGTGCTACAACGACAAAAGGAACTGTGTTACATGTTTCCACACCCAATAAATTTTTTCCCAAAAATAACTCTAAACGCATATAAGGCCATATATGGCTTCATTTTTTTTCTTCCAAACCGGCAAGTGAATTTTTTAATTTTTGTTAAATACGCAATAAATTACCCTCAATCAACATACATTTACGGTGTTTTATTTATTTTCATTATTTTAAACATGTCCATGCAGTAGAGGGTTAAGGTCAACATCGACAAAACAAAATCAATAGAAATGAACACCAAAAATGACAAAAATTGTACGCTTCATGACAAAAAACAAGGTTAAGACTTTACCTTCCTAGGCAGTGTAATATCTGCTGAGAATAGTGCGGGAAAAGATATCCTAGCCAGAATAAATACAGGAGGATGGAGGATGGAGGATGGTTCCATATATAGAAGTCCACGCAAGTGAGGAAAGTTACTGATCGCCATTTACTTGGGGGTGGCCAGGACGATTCTTCTACATATGGCTCAAGCAGCTGACAACGTCCGGGATTAGCCCACGTATCCTCTGGGTAGCTTCCGAACACCCGTTCGGGAGTGAGCTAACGTGAGAAGACGAAACATTCCAGGATAGCTGGTTGTGCGCTGGGTTTAGGACCCGCCACTTAAAAGTCCCCTCCAATGAAAAGATTAAAAAAGGCGCATGTGCTCAGCTGCGCCAAATCTGGAGCTCATCCCAAATATCCTTCCAAGAAAAGTTTGACTATTGAAATCAAATGTCATCTCAGTACTGCTGTATGGATGCGTTACCTGGCTTGTAACTAATCATCTAACCGCGTATTCTCCAAATACGCCAAATGTCCTCAGCAACTATGAGTTATATAAAAAGTGACACTTGCAGCCAATGGCCAACCGTATATGTACAATTACGAAAGATGAGGTTGAAAGATCAACCTCAAGACGGACCAACCTAAGATTACATGGACGAGATCGCTACAAAAAGTCGATGAATGCGGAAAAACGTGGAACGCACTATAATTGCTAGGCAAAAACAGGATTAGGTGGAAATGTTTTATTGAGGCCCTATGCTCGATTGGGAGATAAAGACTTGATGATAATGAACTTCTTCATCAGGTACTCGATACCAGAATTCCGCCCGTTTATTTCACATGTTCTCACACACTCGTCCAATCAGTCCTTGTTCAGATAACAACGAAGTAATTTGAACCTCTGTGATAATTTTTTTTTTATATCAACAACATAATCTCAGATTTTTTGTAAAAAAACGATGTTATGACCCATGTCGCGTCATCTTATCAGCTGATTATTTAAAATTTGCTGAAAGCCGATTAATGGTCTTATGTTGATCACACCTCTGAAAACCTATTTATCATGAGTGGAAGTGACTGGTGAAGTCTGCTTGGTTCAGTGTCGAATCGACCAGAGAAAATCTTAGTAGAGATACTTCGCTATTTATGAAGACAATTTAAATCAGTCTCTGCGTTGAAGTTGAGTCGCCTAAAAGTGTGACTTACTAAGCTCCATGTAAACTCAATTCAAAAATTCGGTGCTGCCAGAAACATAGTAAGAGCAATCAACGAAATCGTTAACCGGCCAACTGTAATTCACCCACAAAGACTGGTTGGGGCTGCAGTGCTTTAAAATGATAAAATGTTTTATTGCTATATACCTCATAGTTGCCAATATACATATACGCCTTCAAACGAAAACCATTGACTTTTTATCACTGAAGTTGAGCGATTGTAATAGATAAATCTCGATAATATTTATTACATAAGTAAAAGGCTTAAACTAAGCCCTCGGCAAATCTTGTACCAGATTTAATTTTACACTTGCTCGCCATTCAAATGGGAGCACTCGTACGTGAGTTTGCAAGCAGTTGTGCAAGGTTTCTTAGCCTGCAGCTGTTTGTCAGACACTCATAGGCCACCGTCTTGTTGCCCTCATCAATGCCGTAATATTTGTTTTTATTATGATTAACAGCAGCGAAAGTGTGCATACTTGAGAGTCTATAAACTTTGCAAACAGCAAACACATTCGCGTCTGGTCTCGCATGCTCATGTTGTTGGTTAAACTTCAATGCATAGGTAGGTAGGTAGGTATGTTTTTAATCTTATAGAAAATTTCATATCCAAGTACTAATACCGGAAATTTGCCATGCGAAAAACGGCTGCTTTAAAGTGAAATGTCAAGTGAGTGGTTACTGTTTGTTTATTTAGGTCACTGTCCACTAAGTAACCACTGCGTTTTGCTGATTTTGCAAAAACCTACTTAGGGTTTATCTCGAAAAGGTGAACTTTTTAAAAATAAGAAGAACTTTTTTGGCCTCTTCGTTTAGAAAAAAAAGTCTAGCTAGCTCATGGGTTGAAAGGTCACGGGCCTAAATAACAAGTTTTTTTTTTCTTCAAAATTAGCTTTATTCATCAACGTAATTTCCATCAAGAATAATGTAATCATTGAAGTGCCGTTGTAACATTTCAATACCACTTTTGTAGAATGATTTATCTTTTTTTTCTCTCAGAATGGACCTCAGTTTCACTGATTATATTTCCATTCGAACGAATTTTCTTATAAGCGAGCATTGTTTTTAGGTCTGTAAAAAGCCAGTAGTCACTGAGAGCCAAATCTGGTGAATGCGGTGGATGTGACAGCAATTCGAAGCTCAATTCATGTATTGTAGTTTTGATTAACTTGTGACGCGGTGCGTTGCAATGATGAAATAACATTTCTTCTTTGGCATATGCGGACGTTTCTTTACAATTTCTGCCTTCAAACGCCTTTCCAGTAACGCTATATAATATTCACAGTTGATAATATTTCCCTTCTCAAGACAGTCGATGAATATTACAAAACGTATGATACATCCCAAAATATGTACGCATAACTTTTTCAGACAATTGTTGCGCTTTCGACACGCTTTGGACGAGGTTCACGAGTTACTGTCCACTGAGATGATGATCGTTTTGTTTCCGGAGTGAAGTGATGGATCCAAGTTTCATACATTGTCACATATCGATGCAAAAATCCGGGTTTTTACGTTTAAACATGGCCAAGCACTACTCTGAATGATCAACATGTTCTTGTTTTTGGGCAACAGTGAGCAAACGCGGCATCTACTTTGAACAGAGCTTTCTCAAAGTCAAATGCTCATGCAATGTGAAGCCAACACGTTCTTTTGATATCTTTGCGATGTCAGCTAACTCACACAACTTCACTTTTCGATCATTCGAAACTATTTTGTGGATTTTTTCGATGTTTTCTGGTGTTCCCGCCTCATTTGGACGTCCACTGCGTTGTGCATCGTCGGTGTCTCTAGGACCACCTTTGAAGTCAGCAAACCATCGTTTTATTGTTTTTTCTAATGGGGTGGAGTCACTAAAGTAGTTTTCAAGCCATTGCTTTGCTTGAACGGTATTTTTTTCCCATCAAGAAGCAGTGAAATATTAAAAGAAGAAACTCTTTTTTGAAAATAACAAAAGTAGCGTGGCTCTTAGCACAATAACTCACGAACTAATGCATAGAATATCATGAAATTTTACCAGCTGTCTTTTTAAGGTTAGCATTAACTTTTATTAATTTTCGACCCATTTCTTCAACAATATCTGGTGAGCCCTATTAATTTAGTTCAGAGATACAACTGTTTTACTATACTTCCGAAAACAAAATTGATGAAATATAAATTGCATATAAAATTCACAGTCTAATAAAGATTTCTCCCAGGATACACTGAGATTATTACATTATAAGGTAGTAGTCCGGTGTAACGATCGAAATTTCGACGTTTTTTCATGAATCTTTTTTAAAAAGAAAATAAAATGCGATCGTTTTGGAGTCCTTAAAAAAAGATGAGATGGTTTGGGAAAACACACAGCCTTCCAAAGTCATCTGAAATAAAAAATTCAAAGAGATTATTATTCTGTAGACTTTATTTTAGGTCCTGAACCTAAAATATACATAAAAAATAAAATTAAAAAGAAAATGCCGGACTTGTGAAAAAAGTTCTCTAAATCTAATTTTTTTCTTCATAAATTGATTAATTAAAAAAAAGTAAATGTTTTTTTAAGGGTCCGGGATCTAGATATGTGTGTCTAGAATAACACGTTAAATTTTTAGCCAAATCGGTTAAATAGTTTTGAGTGAGTGATTTCCCGAAATTTCGGAAACATGGTTTTGAGAAAAAGCGTTTAAAGTTTCGACAACAGCTGCGACTGGCGTGTCACACGCTTTCATACACACTACGGCGCGCTCTCTTATTTTAGCTATAACTTTAAAAATAATTAAAATTTCTGTCTGAAATTTTTATAGTATATTTTTAAGATGTTTTTCTTCCGAAAAATGTAAAACAAAAAGTTCGATTTTTTGAACCCGTCACCCTGGGCTACCATAAGGAAGCGATTAATAAATGAAAGATTCTGGTTTCCCGTAGCTTTGTAAGCTGAAATTTATATTAAGGGCTTGAATGATCTTTGGTTTAAGCAGAAAGTCGGTCTGCACAACACATCGAGTCAAGCAATCGAATTTTTCTGGCGCTGAGCTCAGTAATTTTGCTATCAGTCGTCTTGGCCACCTGCAAGCGGCGATTTCATTCGATTACAACCTTTTGTGCAAGGTCTTTAAATATCAGAAAAAAAAACACAAATTCATAAGCGATCTAGGATCTCAAAGTGAATGTCATTCAAACAAGAGGCTTCCAGTTGTCGTGTGCCAACAAGTGGAGGAACCTACAGAAAGCGATTGCATAATTTTGAGGAATTAAGTGCAGCGCCAAAATGAATCCAGTCGTTGGCAGCTACAAAAAAGAAACCTACTGTGTAAATAATAATAATTTTTGTTTTTCTTTAAATTCATGAATTAATTAACGTTTTTTTGATGATTTAATGCTTTTTTAAAATAACTCCATTTTCGGTATTCGCTTTCAATATTTCTATTATTCTCTACCGCTTATTACCATTTTCAGTTTTATTGTGGCAATTACCATGGCGTGCTCTTGTTTTTCTTTGTTATATTTTCTCTTTTTTTGTAATTATTAGCAATACATTTTCGTTGAGTCATATTGTTCGTATGTACATTACTTTTTAATATATCGCAAGTGCAAGCATTCATTAGCCGTGATCGTCTAGTGGTTAGGACCCTACGTTGTGGCCGTAGTAACCCAGGTTCGAATCCTGGTCACGGCAATGTGGCACTTATAGTAATAAGTCGAACATTGATGGATGATTTTTTTTTCTTATATTTTTCGTGTTTTTTTTTACTTTCATTAAAATTCAATTTATTCAATTTTCATTTTCTATAGAATTTAAATTTATATTTGATGCAAGAAATGTTCCGGTGTTTTCTTCTTTCCATATTTATGTGCAATATAAAATATAAAAAGTTTAAGTATATGCCTCAGTGACGTTAACCGGTTCATGACGCTTTGCTTAATTTAGAAATTCACTCACGAGTCTTGGCCGATGAAATCACGCATTATTGTCGTCATTCAGCCTGTGTGATAGAAATCTTGAATTGGGCTTCCGATGATCTAAATGCAATACACAGTTCTCTGAGGAGTCCCCACTACAATTGTACTGATTTTCATAGACAAAGTTTTAGTAGTGATATTCACACAGGGCCTATTAGTTACTTTCATAATTGCTTAGTGCGTATTTAGGTAAAACTTTTACCTGTGAAGGCTAGTGTGCAGAGTTTAGAACATTTTTGGTAGATCCACCACTTTTTTTGCATAATTCATAATTC
Organism: Anastrepha fraterculus; assembly: GCA_037575425.1. Classification (NCBI taxonomy): domain Eukaryota; kingdom Metazoa; phylum Arthropoda; class Insecta; order Diptera; family Tephritidae; genus Anastrepha; species Anastrepha fraterculus. Next base: position 3,525 of record JAYXIM010056910.1, on the reverse strand, counting down.
ACAAAATAAAATCGACTCCCTTTTATGTTAAGGGATTATATACAGTTAGAAAGCCGAAAAAAAGCTAATTTTCCAGAATTTTTCTGAGTAAACTTTTAAATTTATTGATCTAAAAATGTGTACACATATTATATTATGTTATCTTTTAACTGTATTTTAAGACTTAGTATTAGTACAAATATTTATTTGGAAAGGCCCTACAGCTGATCTCCGGGAGCTCCTCTGAAAAAAGACGTTTGGTGGTGACCACTATATCTCCGAACTGGATCCTCTGAAATTAAAAAACAAACAGATTTCGTTAAAGTAATGCTAAATCTAGTAATTAATCGAAGGAATAAGCAAAATAAATTTTTTTGACAAAATGGCGGTTTCTAAAAAAAATCCTTTTTTGACCAAAATTTCGTCCTTAAATTGTTTATAAAAAAAATATTTATCGGTGGGAAAAGATGTTCGATTAATTACCAAAAAATATATTTAAAAAGCTCGTGTTAACTTTGAGACTAATCGGTTTAGCCGTTTTCGAGTTATGTTGGTCACCGACTTTGAAAACACCATTTTGAGAAAAACGCGCCTAAAGTTTGAAAATTTGCGTGTAACTTCAAAAATATTCACCGGAACGATATTAGATAAAAAAAGTAGATTTTTTTTTTTAATTCCAACTGTATACGAGGGGTGCCTTTTATATGTTGGGATTTGGCAACCCTGGTGTTGCAATCTGGCAACTGACAGCTGTATCGCAAAGTTTGACATTTTTCGGCTTTTACGTACTCAGAACGTTTTGAAATACCAGCGCTATTTGTGTTGTTTACAGTAACTTAAAAGATTCATCTCGGTCCAAAAATGGAATTAAATCCTGAACATTTTCGTTCGATTATTTTTTACAACTTTCGTCGTGAATTAACTCAGTAACATTGCATGGATGAACTTAATTCATTTTTTGGCTATGAAGCTCCATCAAGGACCAGTGTTTATCGATGGTATGGTGAATTCATTCGCGAAGGTCGTCCAAAATCAGTTGTTGTTCCGAAAACCATTGATGCTGTGCGCGAACTGTTGTTGCAAGATCGTCATGTGACCTATCGTGAGATTGAGACAATCTTAGGCATTAGTGGGACCAGCATACATTCAATATTGCATAAACATTTGAATGTCAAAAAAATTTGTTCGCGTTGGATCCCACACAATTTGTCAATCGCTCAAAAAAAGGCTCGTGTCGATTGGTCGAAGGAAATGCTCAAAAAATACGATCGCGGGGCTTCGAAACACGTCTATGACATCGTGACACGTGATTAATCATGGATTTACGCGTATGAGCCCGAAAGTAAACAGCAGTCGACTGTATGGGTGTGTCAAGATGAGCCAAATCCAACAAAAGTTGTTCGCGCACGAAGCACTTTCAAGCAAATGGTCGCATGTTTTTTCGGAAAAACTGGACATGTCGCAACCGTACCACTAGAACAACGCAGAACAGTAAATTCTGAGTGGTACACAAGCATTTGTTTGCCAGTTGTCTTCCAAGAAATTAGGAAAACCAATCGCCAAAGACGGATCACTCTTCACCAGGACAATGCGAGCTCTCACACATCGGCTCAAACAACGGCATTTTGGGCTCCCAAAACATAGAATTAATGGGTCATTCGCCGTAAAGTCCTGACTTGGCACCGAATGACTTCTTTTTATTCCCGTACGTAAAAAACAAACTGAGAGGTCAACATTTTTCGACACCTGATGAAACGGTTGCGGCATTCAGAATGCATGTTTTGGAGGTACCTCATTTAGAGTGGCAAAAGTGCTTCGACAATTGGTTCAATCGCATGAAAAAGTGTATAGATCTTCATGGAGAATATTTTGAAAAACAATAAAGAGATTTTCGATGATTAACGAATTTTTTGAGCAGGGAATTAAAAATTTGCCTAAACGTTGGGAAGACATTGTAAATAATGAAGGAAAATATATTATTGATTAATAAATACTTTAAACATCTTTTTTATTAATTTTAAAACCACCTTTAAAAAACGCACGAACTCATGGACTGATATTTACATTGCACATAAAAACAACCAGGGTAATTTTGTGACAAATATTTTGTATTAACAAATTTAATCGCGTCCTGTTTCAATACATAATTTTCTAGGCTTTCTCCAGTTAGCTGTTATATAATCCAAAATAATTAGGCGAATAGGTAGAAATGACTACAAGCACTTCTTTTATGTTGTGTAAAAAATTAGTTTATTCAAATTTCAAATGAGACATCGATTTGATGAAGGAAAGGCACAGCAATTTTTTCACTTTTGAAGCAGTTTTTATCCATCTTTCGGTTTTTTGGGTTATGGGACTCTTAAAGCCAATGAGCGATATGCGATATATTTATAAAATTTCTAATTAAGCATCCTCCAAAATTCTAGATTTTTTCTCGAAAAAAAAAAACCTTTTAATACATACATAAAAATTGTACGGTTGTCGTAATAAATATTCAACTCTTCGGCATTTTGTGAACTAAAACTCTGAAATATTATGACACACATACACATATGTACTTACATTAATACATATACAGGGTGATTTTTTACGGGCAAAAACTTTCAAGTACATTCTGTGGTTAATTTCATGGTAAAAAAAACCTAAAATTTACAGTCCAACTTGAACCACCAATGTTTGGCTATCCGAAGCAAAATTGTGAGAGGGACTTCGGTTGTCATTTCATCGGCGATTCGGCAACAAAATTCCATGGTGAAAAAATATTTAGAAGTGTGCTCTTTAAAATAACGTTACTCGCATCTGAGCGCATTCGACAGAATCAGCTGATGGGCTGATGTCACCTCAATAAAAGAATTCGGTTGCCGAATATCCTAAGTGACGTGGCAACCGAAGTTCCCCTCCCAATTATCTTTTTCACCATAGTTAAAGAGCATACCTTATAAATTTACCATCCATCCTTGGCGAAATTCTGCCCGCTTCTTTCACACGTATTCACACACTCGTCTAAGCGTCGTTGTTCAGATGGCAACAAGGTAACATGGGTGTGGCTTGTGGTTGACATTTTTTATATATCACTAATACAATCTCAGTTTTTTCGTAAACAAATCGCATTCATGAACTCGATTGCGTTAGCCAATCAGCTGATCTCTTCAAAATCGTTGAGAGCCGATTAAGGCCGGATTCACACTATGATGCCGATCACGGTCCGCTCTCGGTCCAGTCTCGGTCCGGTAAAATATTCACAAACGAAAAACAATGACTGTATTCACACTATCCGTGCTGTTCAAGTTTCGGTACAGTCACGCTCCAGCATCGATCAAGTTCGAAGAATATTTTGCTGGAGCGTGATCGAACAACAACAACAAGATCAAAATTGAATGCCATTTTTTGTTTGTTTTTGTTCTGTTTTACGTGTTCACGCGACGAACGATGAATCGCGACTGGACCGATGTAAGAACACAAATGTAGATGTCGAAAGATTTTACCGGACCGAGACTGGACCGAGAACGAACCGTGATCGGCACCATAGTGTGAATCTACCCTAAA
>JAYXIM010056907.1:0-13584 GCA_037575425.1 Anastrepha fraterculus | reverse complement strand
TATTATATAGGGTGATCAATCATGAGGTGCTTTTTTCAATAGTTAAAAAAAAACAAAAATGTAAATTATGTTCAAAACCTTTATTTATCATTTGAAAGGACATTCTTTGACATTTACTTTTTGAATATGACTTCATTCAAATGTTGGCCGCAACTACGCTTAAGGTGGTCCATTCTGAAGGTCCAATTTTCAATCACTCGTTCGAGCATTTCGACTGGTATGTCGTGAATAACACGCGTAATGTTGGCTTCCAGAGCTTCAATCGTAGCTGGTTTATCAGCATAGACCTTGGACTTCACGAATCCCCAAAGAAAAAAGTCCAAAGGTGTGATATCACAAGATCTTGGTGGCCAACTCACAGGTCAGAGGATAAGATTAGAGATAAATTTGTTCACCGAAACGACGCAGTAAATGTTCGCTGTTCAACGCTGTTCAACAAATCCACGATGACAGTTTGCCACAACTCGCGCGCGATCTGTAAAAAAAACGCAAATGAAAAAAACTCCTCTTAATTGATCACCCTATATATATATATATATATAATTGGAGCGTACACCCTTTTTGGGTGTTTGGCCGAGCTCCTCCTCCTATTTGTGGTGCGCGGCTTGATGTTGTTCCACAAAAATTTTAATAACAATTCTTTAATTTACTCATCGCAGCAGAATTATTACACGAATTTTGCATTTCAGGCACCAGGCTGCAGAAGCAGGGGGATTTCTCCATAGACGCTTACGCCTAGGAGACTTTTTAATCTTGGGTCTTTTGATCCATATTCTAATTAACTCTTACCCAAATTGATAGGATTTCTCCCAATAGTTTTAAGCAGAAAGCGCGAGCTTAGTAAGAACTATCGTCTTTTAATGACTAAACTTTTAGTAATAAAGTTCCAGAAAGTCGTTGACTGACTAGTAGCTCCTCCGTTACCGAGCCTACTACAGAAGCCTACCCACTCATGTGGAGCCTCGCTGTGCATCAAAACATAGGTTATTAGCATGAGTGGTTTTTGAATGGCGCCCAAACGCATACCACGACGCTAAAAGAATCATCCACACTCAGGACTTATAAGGAGTTCGATGCAATCCAAAAATTTCTCGTTGGGACTCTATCCTCGTCCGCGACTTCTTCTTCTTAAATGGCGCGATAACCGCTTACGCGATTTTGGCCCAGTTTAACAAAGCGCGCCAGTAGGGCACACCAAGGGAAGTCAAGTCCTTCTGCACTTGATCTTTCCAACGCAGAGCAGACCTTCTCTTCCTCTGCTATCAGCAGCTGGTACCGCATCGAATACTTTCAGAGCTTGAGCTTTATTCGCTACGCTGAATCTATGTCATCGTAAAGTTCATACATCTCATCGTTCCATCACCAAAAATCTTCCGCAAAATCTTTCTCTCAAACACTCCAAGTGACGCCTCATCGGTTATTGTCATCGTCCACTCTTCTACGCCATAAGGTAGGACGGGCATGATGAGAGCCTTGTAGAGTGTTAGTTTTGTTCGTCGAGAGAGTACTTTACTATTCACTTGCCTACTTAGTTCAAAGTAGCACTTGTTGGCAAGAGAGATTCTACGTTGGATTTCAAGGCTGACATTGTTATTGGTGTATATGCTGGTTCTTAAATAAATGAAGTATTTTACAACCTCGAAATCATAACTGTCAACTGGCAGTCCGAAACTGCTTATTGGTTATTCGCAGCTAACTCTCATATCTAAAGGCCTTTCACTATTCGCAACCTGTGACTCGGCAGGTTGCCTACAGCTCGACATACGCGAGATATCCCTAATTCAGCGATCCAGACTTATGAGTCCCTATGCTCTAATGGGTGACAAATAAAACGATGATGATGATGAAGATCGAACAAGAGTTAGAGAAAAATATTTATTAAAAGCATTTCGAGGCTTAAAACTAAATCTAACTAATCTTAGCTGTGTTAGCGAAATGTTCATTTTTTAGAAAATAAAATCGGTACAGTTTTAGAGTCTAACCGAGCCATGGAAAAAACAGCGGCAATGAAAGAATTGACTTAAGATTTAAAGTGAATTCAAAAATATTTACCAAAGGTAATATGATGGAGGCCGTCATAGCCGAATGCGTTCGTGCTTGACTACCATTCGGAAATCACAGCGAGAATGTTAGTTCGAATATTGATGAAACACCAAAATTAAGAAAAACATTTTTCTAATAGCGGTCGCCCCACGGCAGGGAATGGGAAACCTCCGAGAGTATTTCTGCTATGAAAAAGCTCCTCAAAAAAATATCTGTAGGTCTCTCCATTTGTGGAACAACACCAAGACGCACACCACAAATCGGAGGAGGAGCTCGGCCAAACACCCAAAAAGGGTGTAATGTGATGGGAAACAGGATGAAAGCAATCTTCCATTTCCTCTGTGGATACCCTGCCATGTGAAAGGATAAATTGTCACCCTTCAGCAAGCCGCTGTTTGAGAGTCTCGAGCAACAGACTGGCTTAGATGTCAACAATCCAATAAGGCTCTTGAACTGCGCAGACTGGATATAGTCATGCTGTAAATAACCGTTAAACGAGCATGTGGCAACAAAATGGTGTAGAAGCGCTAGTTGGATACTGGATGAATCACCACTTCAACCAACCAACCAATATGATGTTTACTCCAGACACCCAAACATTCCCTAGATAGATCGATTGGCCCTCTTACTCTTTTTCTGAGGGACACTTCCAAGGATTTCTAAAGGCATTTACTCAATAGCCACGCCAGCATGAGCACTTTTTGTTCATTCAGCCAAATCATTTCGACGACCGGACGTACCTATTTAAGCACATTACTTCTGGCGATGTTGTTTCCTACATATCATCCGAGACGCTTTTATTCCAGGTACTGAAACCAATTTATTGCCTACGAAATTTAGTTTATCTCGCATAATACACAGAATTTCTTTGCTTTCCTAAGCACCTGAAAATAATCATTACTTGGCCTTCTCTGGACGTCAATGAAAGTAAAACAGTCTTTTTGCATAGTACAAGGGTCATTTGAAAAGTCCGCGCAAAAATTAAAACTACTTAATTATTTGGGAAAACCTTCTTTATTTTTCAACATAGCCTTCTTTTAGGCTTACACACTTCGACCAAAGCTATTCGAGTTTGTTGATCCCTTCCGAATAATAGTATTTTTCCAAATCTAAAAAAAAAAATAGCCATTCGTTGCCGCAATCACCTACCCGTTTGAATAGGATCTTTTTCTTGCCAGCCATTCCTTCAAATTGGAGAACAAATAGTAGTCCGAGAAAGCCAAGTCTGGAGAATAGGGGGCATGCGAAACGATTTGGAACTCTATTTCCATTAATTATGCGTTCACAACTGCTGGATCATGTGCAGGTGCGTTGTCGTGATGGAAAAGGGAAATCACTTGACGTCCTCCATTCAAACGAATGTGAAACACACAGAAATAAACCCATCAGGCTGAAACCTGGTGTGAGTTTTTCGAAAGGATGCTACTAACTAAACATAACTTCGATACGCGCCAGTACTGCCAACTCTCTGACTTTGCGCGGACTTTTCAAACGACCCACGTATAAGCACATTGTCGCACCATTTAAGTTGAACATTTACTATTTTGTGTTAATTTGAATGCTTAAACAATGCGAAAAATGATTTTGTAAAGTGATTAGTTGCTAGTAAAGGGGGTATCACGCGGCCTTATACTTAACCTTTACCTTCTCAAAACACGTTTCATTCCCGCGTCAGACCGGAATCGGCAAAATGGTTTTCTTTCTTGGAAGTTTATAACAGCACAAGCGAAAACAAGAACCTCGAGGGTAGAAATGTTTTTTACTATTTTAAGCCGACTCCGAACGGCAAATGGCTTTATGAGGGGCTTTTTCATGGCAGAAATACACTCGGAGGTTTGCCATTGCCTGCCGAGGGGCGACCGCTAATAGAAACAACTTTGTCTATCATTTCGCTGTTTTATCAATAGAGACTTGAACTTACGCACTTCCTAATGATAGTCACGCACCAATCCATTCAGATACGGGAACCGAAATAGATATTCGGAATATATATCAAATCGGACAATAAATATGAGTTTGTGCACCCCAGCGTCACCTAAACATATTCGTCCACTTTTTAAGGCATAATCACAATAGCTCATCGACAACAGAGTAGTTCTTTTCCTTTTTTTTTTTGGTTTAAAATGCCGAATACTTCCTTAAAGTTGTCATCGTAGCAATGGTATGTTCAGGAACTAAAAAACTCCCCTTCGTTTAGAACCGTCGTCCACCTAAGCACCACTTTCGCATTCCTTCAGACTGGCGTTCCATCTTCCTTATTACAAGGTCTGTGCTTGTGTCCTGAACAGCATTTGAGCTGTGTCTTCACTGAAGTTCCTGCTGTATCATGCAGTGACGCCTGTTATTAGCCTGGCCGTCCTGACAGAGTATTTTAAAACCCTTTTAAATACCTCTATTAGAACCTCTCGATAACCTCTACATGTCATGTAACATGCCACTGCTGTATTTTAATAATTTCCGTGTGTCACATACAAAAATTATGCTTCGAAGAATCGCAAATTTGCAACACGATAAGTAAACGTTGCACTAAACAAACATTAAGTACAATAACCATAATCATCTAGTAGCAAATCTGCATGCAATTCCAGTCAATGCAAACGCCCCACAAGCCGTGCCACATAATCTGCATATGCAAACGCGCCACCGGACATTGCCAGCACAAGAAATTGAGCGACGAAATTGCCTGGAGGCGCATTGCTACCTCACAACACAACGCCCAATGCAGTAAAATTAACTCGACTTTGCCATGAGTACTCCTCACTTCAACTCCAAATGCACACACACACGTACACGCGTATAAGGTGTATGTATGTGCTTAACTGCATACGAACATAATGCGTTATTTACGTTTATGTTCGAAACTCAATTTGAGATTGAAAAAAGTCAAGTGAAAGAACTCTATGGTGCGTGGAGCGGGTGGCAATAATGATGGCGCATTCCGGTAACGGGGAGAAGAGAAAAGAGAGAAGGGGATAACATGCAAAATCTATAATAATGGTAATTTGGCGCTGTGTCGAAACTGCACTCAACACCTCCAGATGACTCCATCGCATCGAACGAAACGGACTCTGAATTGGACGGCCACTATCTAATCACTTTCATAATTCGCAGTTAGTGGAGGCCATTAAGCACAAATGCATACACACCCGCACGCATGCAGATTGCGGCATAGCAGCGTAAATTTCAGTCAAAAACGTTCGCATAATAAAAACATTTTCATGAATGAAATCTAATGAATTCTGAATGAATGTCCACTGCTGCCAAACATACTCGTATGTATGTATGTATGTATGTGTGAGTGGGTTTGCGCTTGCCTCGCCATATCAAGTGTTATAGTACTTTTGTTGCTCGCTGCTGGACAGATAAAAAATGCATAAAAGCTGCACGTCGAAAGGGTCCACAGCTGCAAATGTATGAGTTGGAGGTCTGACTTTGGACACCCGGCATTCAGCACACAGCTCCTCTTCTTCACATTGCCTTGTCTTCATTGCGGTCTGTCCGCTTGAGCGGCTGTCTTTACTTGGCTTGACTGGGTTGTTGCACGCTTATTATCAACACGCAAGACAGTTTATTTTTAATGATCCTCCACAGTTTGTTCGCAATGAACGCTCGAATTTTAACGACGTTGCAACCAACTCAACACAAAGACCCTATCCGGCCTCCGCACATTTCCAACCTTGCACCAAAAATGCTACCAAATGCTCCACATATCGCATTGCTGTACGCGCTGCACATCCACAAAATACTAACAGAGCTGTGCTGCAAGGTGTGGTGTTATTGCTGTTGCTTTTATTCCGGTTTCAAATTTTTCCGGAATTTATCGAAAAAATTACAGTAGATAGGATATGAGCAGACACTTAGAGATAGTTATGCGCGTAGAGTATAGAGCAGGTAGTACTCGTATACAAGAATTTAAGCGGTGTAAAGGTCTGCTATGTTTGGTTGTGCAGTTGGTAAAAGGCTGGCTATCTTTTGTCTACTGCCAGCTCTGCGTTTCTTATGGCACGGCCACTCCACAATCATTGCATTGATTTATAAATTATTGTCAGAATGCTCATCTCGAGGTGTTGGCAGTGTTTTGCAGATTTTAGGAGCATTTAATTTTTATTGCAATGATTTTGATTGCAGCGCAAGCAACCAACAACAAAAGCACACTGAATAAGTAGGTGGGTTGTGTGTGAAGAATAGCCAAACTGGCATTGATTGCATCGTTTACAGGCGCAAGGGAAATCCCTTGGCGACTTGGTACAACTTTATGTCATTAAAACGATTAAAGAGTTTTAGTATGTGGCAATAATTGTAGCAACAACACGTAAAAAGTGCTAAATTTGTTGCTGATCGAACTTTATGCACCCACGCATATTTTATTAAAATTTAATTTTGACTGTCTGCTGCTAATTAATGGAACCAAACAAACTGATAGAGAATAAGAGTTATTGCGTGGAACATCACGCGGGCGCACGTGCGAAAATTTAGTTTTAATAAAGATCTCATTCATGGCGGAATTGACTGCCCGGCTCTGCTAGACGAAATACAGTTTAATGTCACTTGCAGAAACTTTTGTCGTTTTAAGATTTTTCGCGTTTGCTTTGAGTGCTGTAAGTGTCTTTTATTTTATAAAGAAAAATCAGTACACAAATATTCAATTCATTCTAAACCATTTTATTGATTTGGTTTATTTCGAAAGAAATGTGACATCACAAGCTTTAGTTTCAATTCGATGTTTATTCAAGTGCTGTGGGATACACAATATTTCTTGTTTTTCCATCTGGTGCGTAGACGAATAAATCAGAAGGTTTTTCGACACGTGAGCAAGCCACATAGAGCTGTCCATGTGAGAAGTATGGATTCTCCAAATTTAGTCCCCACATTTGTAACGATTGTCCTAGTGCTTTGTTAATAGTCATTGCGAAAGCGGTCGCACCGGGAACTGTAAACGTTTGAATTCGAATGGCATATCTGTCGGGATCATTGGGATACGTGGCAACAGTACGTCTTCACCTTTGAATTTTCCAGCAAAATTGTTGCCTCGATAACATTATTCATCATTTTCTTGACTGAGAGTCTGGTTCCGTTGCAAAGTCGTGGTGGAATTATGTTTCGAAGAAGAATGATGGGTACGCCAATTTTCAATGTAAGAACGTGCGGCGGCATGCCTGGCAAACCAAGCGAATTCAAGAATTCAGTTGGATAGTTGACAACCTCGTTTTGATTCTCTACAATATCGATGGAGTTATGTGTTGTCGTTTCACTCGGTTTTCTATGCTGAATGGTGAAGTTGATGGTATTGACATCGATATTTTGGCTGCTTATATAGCACGCGTACTGAGCCACTGATGGTTTTTGTAGTTTTGTGCAATGTTGGGGAAAACTTTTTGTACCAATTCGTCGATGCTTTCTATGATCTTACAGAAGTTTGCTGGCAGGTGATACATTGAGGGTTCATCAATTTCCTTTCGCCCATTTCCAATATCCAGTAATTGTTTTGCAAAATTTCCAGCCGATGCATCCCGTTGTAGTTGTACACGCATGTTAGTTTGCAAAGTCAATTTCTGTAAATGACGCCATAAAACTGATGATTTAAGACATGCATTAAGTTCATCAGCGGGTGTTGAACGTGGTATAATGGGCAGTGTTTGTCGAAAATCACCAGACAATAAAATGAGTGCGCCACCGAAGATCGGTCTGTTTCCTCTCAGATCTCGCAGTGTACGATTAAGCGCTTCCAATGCTTTCTTGTGAAACATTGTACATTCGTTCCACATGATAATTTGACACGTTTGGAATACTTTTCCCATTCCAGGGTTTTTGCTGATGTTGCATGTTGGGGCCTCAGTGGTTTGCAATTTCAACGGCAGTTTCAATGCTAAATGCGCTGTTCGACCACCATCCAAAAGAATTGCCGAAATTCCAGAAGATGCAATAGCCAGTGCAATATTATTTTGTGATCGTATGGTTGCCAAAATTAGTGAAAGAAGAAAAGTCTTGCCTGTACCACCGGGCGTATCTATTAAAAACAGTCCACCGCTTTGTTCTGTGATTGCACGCCTAATTCTGTCAAACCCAATGCGTTGTTCTGGAATCAACTGCGGAAGATTAACGAATGTCATCATAGTGTGTTTCTCGTTGCAAATCACGATCGAAAAGATTGTTTGCAGGTCGCTTTGAAGCAGGCATTCCCAGTTGCACCAGTGCCTTGTTAGCGATTGTCAAACATATGTCTTCAATCAAAAGTTACATCTATGAACATGTCATATTCGTTTCCTCTGTGTAAAAATACATGGTCATACTGATTTTCATGACAATCGGTTGAACGGAGCAGAAGTTGCTACTCTGCAGCGCCATCTGGTGGCAAGTAGCATCAATGAGCATATTCTACAAACCTTCTCCGTGGAAAAATTTAAATATATACCAATTTTTATAATAATCGGTCCAGTAGTCTTTGAGTTCATCGATGACATGCAGACAAACATTCATTTTTATATATGAGAAGATGAAGATATTTAAGGTTTTGCATTTGAATAATACTTTCAATAATACTTTGAATGTTATAGTGTTAATGCTCTACTAGTTAGAATGTTGTCTGACTTTAATCATCTCTCAACCTTTTTGGATTGGGGCCTTCCGGAGGTAAAACAGGTATTTCAAATGCAGGTACAAAATTATTTTCTATGTAACAAATTAAAATAATATTTCGTAAATATTTGTTATTTTAGTTTTCTAATTATTAAATTCGTTAAAATGTAATTTTAAGTCGCATGTATTTTTAATAATTTTATGTTGATTTCTAATGTTGATAGTTTAATTGTAGCAGGATTTTTAATCTTAAATATTCTAAAATACTTTAACACCTAATTTTCTTTTTACATGCATTTTTTTGCACGAGTTGTTTTATTTTAACACAATTTTGAATGTTTTATGAATTTGTCTTGAATACCATTGAGCAAATAGAGTGAGATTTTTCGACGCATATACAAAACGTTTCAGTTTCAGGAAAAGTCTCGAATACTCCTTAGATTTTGCTCTCGCCATTTAATAATTCATTTCTTACAATACCGGCATATTTAATGAAGTAAAATGTTTAAGCATGAAACATCTATCACTCATATCGATCCCTTTATGGTGTTACAATTGTAAATACGCTGCCAAAACAAATCAGAGGATAGTATCAGGCCTGACCTTCTTCCCATATTCCACATAAATTTGATACATCTAAACCTATGCTGAACAAGCAGAAATTTAATCAGCTACACAGCCCAAAATGCAGTTCCGCTGCAAGTGCTACTCGCAACTGAAGCTTTTCATCTGCTACCAGAGCGCTTACAAAAATGTGAACTGCTTTTCTATATTTTCCAATACCTCGTGGAACATAGGGCATCAAAATGTTTCGATCGCGCAAAAAATGTGAGGAAACCAGAACGCCAACCTATTTACCTCTATTTTGGTGGTAGAACTTGTTCTCCTTATAGACTCCAGATAGTCTTGTTTTGAAAATAACCCTCTTCTAGGGCTTGAAATGCTACCGTTGACTTACAAGGAGCTCATCCGCCACCATTTCGATACGGCCAAAGGCCCTGGTGTAGCCCTTGGTGCCTATCCTAATCTTCACCTCTTTCTCAGCCTCCCAAGCTCGCATGTGGACTGAAGTAACCCATTTGCTAGCCGTGGCTTTGATGGCTGCAAAAGAGAGTGGCAGAACAGGCTCCGGGCCAAAGAAGTTGGCCTCAGAGCCCAAGAGTCTGACCACTCTGTTACTCTGGGCCATGTTAACATCAGGATATTATGTCTACCGACATAGTTCAGCCTAGATTTAAAGGAGTCAACCACCCTTGAAGTGGATGGAGGGCTGTCTAAGGCCATGAGGATAGCTTTGATGTCGCTGCAGACACATACAGATCTGCCTCTCCACCAATTTCCCACTGCTTACTGCATACTTATAGGTGGAAATCGCATAAACAATATGGAACATCAAGTGATAGAACAACTTTATTTCTAATAGTGACCCCCTTTAGACAGGCTGTGACAAGCCATCGAGTGCATTTCTGTTATGAAAGAGGCCATCTAGGTGGCAAAAACTATAGATCTCTTTTATTGTAGAATAACATCAAGATGCACACCACAAAGTGGAAGAGAAGCTCGGCCAGGCGCACATTTAAACAAGGGATACATATTTGGAAAATATTGGAATAGCTAAAATCAGACAAATACGCGCGGCGGAAGTAAAACGGAAAATGTAACTTCATGCCATGCAAACACAAAGCAATACAAACATTCAAAGCCTTTCCGCGTTTATGTGCTCACATATGTACGTACGTATGTAGACACATTTATAGTGCTCGCTTTTGCCCATATGTACATACATCTATAAATATGTACCTCCGGTCACTCCCTCAAATTCATTCCGCATTTATTTGCTAATCAAGCGGATATGCGCACGCGAACTCGGAACGTTTGTACTCATACTCGAATGACTGGCTGTGTCGAACTTTCGGGCGAAAAATCATGGAGCAGCTGGTTGAAGATGTGAAGCGAAAAAAGATCAAAGCAGCGGCCGTAAAAGGAAATAACGTGCAAATATTAAACAGTAAATTATTACAATTGAAACGAAGATGCCCGCAAAAAAAAGGCGAGGCATGGAGGGAAAAAAATTAAGAAAAAATTAAATGAAATGTGGAAAGGAAACCAAAGCACCAAATGGAGTCAATCGTAAAACATGCCAAAACAAAATGGGGGGACACGCCAATTGCAAATGCGAGAATACTTAAGTGAATATCTATAGGATCTGGTTAAGTTTATGACAACAACAACAACAACTACAACAAATGTAGCAAAATACACACGACTAGCTTAAGAGAATATTAAGAAACAACAACTAAAAGTATAAGGTGACTTTGTTGTAGAAAGCGCATTGGCGTTACGTTTGGTTGATTTGCAAGAAAAAAAAAAAAAAAAAAGTTGCAAAAGACAAAAACAAAGAAACGCAGCTCTCCGTTAACAGTTAAGCTTGAAACTATGTATACTGGTATAACACATGGGCTGGAAAGGCCTGGGTCTAACAAAGAAAACGCGTTTCGTTTTGTGTTCAAAATTTGCTTTATTCATCAATGTAATTTCCATCAAGAACAACGCAATCATTGGAGCGCCGCTCTAACATTTCAATACAACTTTTGTAGAACGATTTATTTTTTGCCTCAAAATAGGCCGCAGTTTCAGCGCTAACCGATAAACTCCTCATTCGAGCGAAGTTTTTCAAAAGCCACTGATCGCTGTGAGCTAATTCTGGCGAATAGGTTGAATGTGGAAGTAACTTCAAGTTCAATTCATGTAGTTTTGCCACAGTTTTGATTGACTTGCGACACGGTGCGCTGTTTGTCTTAATGAAACAAAATTTGTTTCTTTGCTATATGAGGACGTTTCTTTGCAATTTCTTCGCCTTCAACCGATCCAATAACGCCATATAATTTTCACTGTTGATGGTATTTCCCTTCTCAAGAGAGTCAATGAATATCACACCACACACATCCCAAAATACTGGGGTCATAACCTTCTCAGCTGATTGCTGTGCTTTTGGCCGATTTGGACGAGGTTCACTAGTTGCTGCCCACTCAGATGAATACCGTTTTGATTTCAGAACGAAGTGATGGATCCATGTTTCATCTATTGTCACATATCGTTGCAAAAATCCTGGTTTACTAAGTTTAAAACGTGGTCAAACACTGCTCAAATCATCAACACTTTCTTGTTTTTGGTCAACAGTGAGCAAACGCGGCACCCACTTTGAACAGAGCTTTCTCATTAGGGCGGGTCGATTTAAAAATCGCTCATTGCTCTGTGAAAATCGTATTCTAGGGATCAAAATAAGAAACTTTGCCGAAGGAACTATACCTCTAAAACGAATTCTGATGTCCCCCAATTTGGGTCGAACGTAAAATCCCACTTTGACCCATTTAGGTGCTTCAATCGAGTCCAAATGTATGACCGACTCCCACTAACTTTGGACGGCCGATCCATCCATGCCAGTGGCACACCCGCTGGAGCTCCCCTGGGGGTTCCCCATACAATCATTTCAAAATATCACCTTTTTTGGCCTTTACATGAGAAAAGAAACTAAAAAGTTCGACCCAAATTGGAGGACATCAGAATTCGTTTTAGAGGTATGGTTCCTTCGGCAAAGTTTCTTATTTTGATCCCTAGAATATGATTTTCACAGAGCAATGGGCTATTTTTTTGCCTCCCCACAAATCTCATAGTCAAATGCACGTGCAAATAAAGTCAACACTTTTTTATTTTGATATCTTTGCGATGTCGGCTAACTCACGCAACTTCACTTTTCGATCATTCAAAATGATTTTGTGGGTTTTTTGAAGTTTTCTTGCGTTACCTCATTTGGACGTTCACTGCGCTGAGCATCAAGGTTTGAAGTCAGCAAACGATCGTTTATTGCTGTTTCTGATGGAGCAGAGTAACACTTTTCAAGTCATTGCTTTGCTCAAATGATATTTTTCCAATCAAGAAGCAGTGTAAAATTAAAATACGAAATTTTTTTTTATCCATTGTTGTGAAAATAACAAAATTAGCGTCACTCTTCGGTCAATAACTCACGAACTAATGAATAGAATGTGATAAAATGTTAACATATGTCTTTTTAAGGTTAGTACTAACTGAAAAGAGGTGAATGCAATAAACCTCGTGCCATCTACATATACAGTCTGTGTCAGAAGAAAAGAACCGGTTTTTTTCTTGTAACTTCAAGAAGTATTTTGTTCTTCTCTTTGCTGCGTAATAGTCCCACTCAAAGGCTACGACGCCTGTGCTAACTCAGGTTAGTGTCGTTCGAAACTTTCCCGTAAACGTAACCAAACAAAAATAAGTGGAGAAGTATCCGAAACTTTTCGAGGCCGTATTTTTATGCACGCATTCGAAAGGGCCGAAATTATCCTACGCCGCGGCTGAAAAAGTGATTAAAAAATCAAAAAAAGTTATTGTGATGTGGAATCAGCGGTATAAGGTTTACAAAAATGTTGATGACTTTTCCGAGCGCGGCTTGAAACGAGTGACGACAAACAAGCAACATAAACTGAGCGTCCAACTTTTCAAGCGGGATCGTTTTTTGCGCCAACACCAAGTACACACAATTCTTGCTAAAAAGGGAATAGATGTGAGTATCAACACCATCGAATGTCGACCGAACATATTCTACCATCCCACATCATCAAAACCACTGCTCTGAGAAAAACATATTGAGAAACAGCAAAACAAGAAAATGGCGTCACAGTATTGGTCTGGCCTTTCCAGTCCCCAGACGCCAACCCCATTAAAAATGTGTGGGGAACTATGAAAATGCATCTTGCTGGAAGGCCAGTCCATGATTTAATGCAACTCGTGCGACAAGTGTCCTGTTTGTCGAAGAGTGACGCAGAAGAGCTGGTTCAAAGCATGCCGAGCAGATGCCAGGCTGTATTCGACAACTTTGGAGACTCTACAGATTATTAAGTAATACTTTCATGTAAAAAAAATTTTAAATATATATCTTTTATACTT
>JAYXIM010056902.1:0-13723 GCA_037575425.1 Anastrepha fraterculus | reverse complement strand
ATTTCGAACAAAAAAAAAAGAGGTTGTCTGTAAAGTCGGTTTACTGACGATAGTTTAACGTGATAACGTCATAAGAAAATACTGATTGAATGGTTGCATTTTTCAAAAGAAAATTTTAATTTTATTTGTTTGATAGATATTTTGTATGGATATAGAGAATGAGTTAACATTAACATAACATAATATAACATAACATAACATAACATATCTTAACATAACATAACATAACATAACATAACGTAACATAACATAACATAACATAACATAACATAACATAACATAACATAACATAACATAACATAACATAACATAACATAACATAACATAACATAACATAACATAACATAACATAACATAACATAACATAACATAACATAACATAACATAACATAACATAACATAACATAACATAACATAACATAACATAACATAACATAACATAACATAACATAACATAACATAACATAACATAACATAACATAACATAACATAACATAACATAACATAACATAACATAACATAACATAACATAACATAACATAACATAACATAACATAACATAACATAACATAACATAACATAACATAACATAACATAACATAACATAACATAACATAACATAACATAACATAACATAACATAACATAACATAACATAACATAACATAACATAACATAACATAACATAACATAACATAACATAACATAACATAACATAACATAACATAACATAACATAACATAACATAACATAACATAACATAACATAACATAACATAACATAACATAACGTAACATAACATAACATAACATAACGTAACATAACATAACATAACATAACATAACATAACATAACATAACATAACATAACATAACATAACATAACATAACATATCATAAAGCATTCACCAACAGCTTTCATTTGATACCCATATTGTACATACACGTCCGAAGGTTGCCCGGGTCCACGTTTTGACTTATATCTCGAGACCCTATCTACCAATAGGTATTCAAACTATACGGAAATCATCTTCAATACCTACTTAACAATGTGTGTAAGTTTGGTTTAATTCCGTTCAAAGACACGGCGGGTCCACGTTTTGGCATATATTTCGAGACCCTAGTCATCAATAGGTATGAAAATTACCCCGTATTAAAGCACTTATCAACAGCTTTCATTTGATACCCATATTGTACATACACGTCCGAAGGTTGCCCGGGTCCACGTTTTGACTTATATCTCGAGACCCTATCTACCAATAGGTATTCAAACTATACGGAAATCATCTTCAATACCTACTTAACAATGTGTGTAAGTTTGGTTTAATTCCGTTCAAAGACACGGCGGGTCCACGTTTTGGCATATATTTCAAGACCCTGGTCATCAATAGGTATGAAAATTACCCCGTATTAAAGCACTTATCAACAGCTTTCATTTGATATCCATATTGTACAAACACATTCTAGGGTCCACGTTTTGGTCTCTATCTCGAGACCCTAGTCACGGAGCAGCATGAAAAATACTCTGGACTAAAGCATTCACCAACAGCTTCAATTTGATATCCATATTGTACAAACACATTCTAGGGTCCACGTTTTGGTCTCTATCTCGAGACCCTAGTCACGGAGCAGCATGAAAAATACTCTGTACTAAAGCATTCACCAACAGCTTCAATTTGATATCCATATTGTACAAACACATTCTAGGGTCCACGTTTTGGTCTCTATCTCGAGACCCTAGTCACGGAGCAGCATGAAAAATACTCTGGACTAAAGCATTCACCAACAGCTTCCATTTGATACCCATATTGTACATACACATCCGAAGGTTACCCGGGTCCACGTTTTGACCTATATCTCGACCCCTATTTCCAAAATAAAATATAATCCATGTTACTCGTGGATGATGTAGCTTTCGAATGGTGAAAGAATTTTTAAAATCGGTCCAGTAGTTTTGAGCCTATTCATTACAAACAAACAAAGTTTTCCTCTTTATAATATTAGTATAGACAACATATCTTATAAGGTATATTGTAAATATTACCATACATTTTTTCCTTCATATATAATAAAAGAATTAATAATTATAACATTAAAACAACAGGTATTATTAACAAACTTGGTTTTATTTTAAATTCTTCAAGTGAATCAAATTAATAATAATCAATAAGAAGGCATATGCAAATACAAATACGAGAATTTATATATGTACATTTGCGCATATACATACATACATATATACGCTCACTTAAGTAGGAGAGAGCAAGATATCGAACGTTGCCGTTCGTTTGCTTTGTTTGCTTTGTCGTTCGTTCCGCCCTTTCGCTTGCAGTTCATTCAATGCAATGAGCAAGGTAACACTAATATGAGCAAGGTAACACTAATGAGCAAGGTAACACTAATATGAGCAAGGTAACGGCAATGAGCAAGGTAACACTAATATGAGCAAGGTAACACTAATGAGCAAGGTAACACTAATATGAGCAAGGTAATACTAATATGAGCAAGGTAACACTAATGAGCAAGGTAACACTAATGAGCAAGGTAACACTAATATGAGCAAGGTAACACTAATATGAGCAAGGTAACACTAATATGAGCAAGGTAACACTAATGAGCAAGGTAACACTAATATGAGCAAGGTAACACTAATATGAGCAAGGTAACACTAATAAGCAAGGTAACACTAATATGAGCGAGGTAACACTAATGAGCAAGGTAACGACACATTTTTTCGTGCGTGCAGCCTGTTAAATCGAATTATAAGACGTTATCACGTCAAAACGTGTTTTCTTTGTGTACAAGTGAAAAGTAATTTGCAATAGAAAAATATTGCGATGTTAATAAAAACACACATCTCATCTATAAGTATTAGGTGCGCAACTAAGTTCCCGCTGTTTGTCAATAAATGCCGCCAGCAGTGTGTGCTGGTCGATTCTAACATAACCTAAACATCATAAACAAAGCTTAGATGTATGGTAAACAAATCACTTCGACACATTAGTGATTTTGTTTTGGTATCATACACTTTTGGCTTTGTGAAATTTTCGCTGAATAATCGTCATTTGCGGGAAATGTTGATTTTCCTCTTTCATTCGAAAAAAACGGCGGCTGAAGCGCATCGAGAGCTACAAAAAGTTTATGGAGATGCTGCTTTAAGTGAAACAACGTGCCGAGATTGGTTCCGTCGCTTCAAAAACGGTGATTTCAATGTTGACGACCGTCCGCGTGAAGGACCGTCCTCGTCTAATGGATAAGGCCAAAAACCTTCGAAGACGCTGAATTGGAGGCATTGCTCAATAAGGATCGGTGTCAAACGCAAGAAGAGCTTGCTTCAGTATTAGGAGTTACCCGCCAATCCATTTCCAAGCGATTGCATGCTTTGGGAATGATTCAAAAACAGGAGACTTGGGTTCCTTATGAGTCAAAATCAAGGGATGTTCAACGACGTTTTTTCGCTTGAGAACATCTGCTCCAGCGGCAAAAAAGGAAGGGGTTTTTTCATCGCATCGTGACGGGTGACAAAAAATGGATTCATTACAGCAATCCAAAGAAAAGAAAGTCACGGGGACTGCCCGGTCATGCTTCTACGTCGTCGCCTTGGCCGAATATTCCCGCTGCGAAGAAAGATTATGTATGTATCATATTTGGTGCGACCTGTTCCGATCGATGGCACATGGCCTAGCTGACCAGAAGGTCCATTCATATGAAGACATCAAAAAATGGCTTGATCTGTGGATAGCCTCAATAGATGAACAATTTTACTGCGACGGTATACGAGATCTACCAGAAAGATGGGGAAAAGTAGTAGCCAGCGATTGGCAATACTTTCAATGATTCACTTGTAACCATTTTTTCAGACTAAAGATGTATTTTCATAAAAAAAACAGCGAGAACTTAGTTGCGCACCTATAATACACTTGTGCCAGCGTTTTTTGCAATCCTCGAAGCAGTTCTGATATGCACTTTTTGGTATGTCCTTGAGCTCTCGAAGCGATTTGGCTTTTATTTCCTCAACCGTTGCAAAACGCCGTCCTTTCATGGCTCTCTTCAATCTTGTTAACAAGAAAAAGGCGCAAGGGTGAAATCTGGTGAATACGGTGACTGAGGCATGATAACGTTTTTGTTTATGGCCAAAGATGGCGGGGCAGGTGCGTTATCGTGATGCAAAAGCCATGAATTTGTTTCCACAATTCGGGGTGTTTTTTCGTATTGCTTGCTCCAAACGGAGCATAACTTCAAGGTAATACTTCTTATTTACCGTACGATCTTGTGGTAAAAAGTCTTCATGGTAAGAAGGTCATAGTAATCGAAGAAAACAGTGCGCAAAATACTGATATTTGATCGAACTCGGCGCCTTTTTTTAGTCATGCCTCTCCTGGACTCTTTCATTGGGACGATTTGGGCTTTGGTTTCGATATCATAACTATATACCCATGATTCGTCACTAGTAAACGTCGTTGACGTCAACCAAAAATTCCTGAGCGATGCTCATGCGACGTTGTTTTTGTTCAAAATTCAACAATTTTGGACCGAGCTTCGCTATCACACGCTTCATGCCCAAAATTTCCGAAAATATTGTATGCCATGAGCCAACTGATATGCCGCAACTTCTCTAATTGTGATTCGACGATTCTCCATAACAATTTTCTTCACTTTCTCAACATTTTAATCGGTTGTTGATGTGCTGAGGGGTCCAGAGCGAGCGTCTTCATTCACATCTTTTCGACCTTCTGTGAAAAGCTTGTACCAATTGTAAACCCTTTTTTGACTCAGAGTACTCTCAACTTATGCTACTATCAACATTCCAAGTGCTTTTTATATAAAATTTGAAATACCTCTCACAAACAAACTAAATATGCAAAATTGCTAAAACCTTGAACATATCTTCGAGACGAGTGTACCAACATAAAAAAATTATAATCGAAAGTCTGGGAAATTTGAAAGTTCGCCTTATTTTTTAACGATCCTCCTATATGTATGTGCTTTATTAGCGGTCGAGCCTCGGCAGGCTTTGAAAAAACTCTATCAATGTTTTAACATAACCCCATAATTTTATGTATATGTTTGTATTTGCAAAGCTCAAAAGTGAGAAGGAAGTCACTGATTGATAGACCGGCCGAAGAGTGTCCTGGACATGCAACATGCAACAAATGGCACATATACGCTGTGCCATAAGAGTAGAAAAAGAAACATTTTTCAACAATCGTCAGTAAACAAAAATACATAAACATATCCATACGCTAAATGTATGTGCAAATATTTTAACATTTACATACTCGTATGTATGTTAATTTAATTGTCAAAGTATATCTTCGTACGCCACGACGGAATTTTACGACGATAAATCGCTACAAACGTCAGTGTTGTTTATTGGTTTAACACTAATGTCCTTTTTATCCAAACAGCCAAAAGCTAAGAAACAAACGCGACAATCACGTACATGAAAACAAACAAACAAATCGCAAAAGGAAGATGGAAAAATATACGAACAGAAGAAGAAGTGCTAATACTAGCGGACAGACATTCTAATGGATAAGTGGCCAGGCGGCGTGGGATGGGTGGAAAACTTCATTGCTGGATGTAGCACATGCCTACACAAAATGTATCAATAACACGAACTTTAAAGGATCAGATTTCGTAATAAGTGCATTAAAATGCAATTTCAAAAATGCATTAAAGTAAAATAATCGTAAACTCAATGTGGTTCGAACAATGAAGTCATATAACTCAGTAATAATAATCCCACTAAAAATGCTGTGTGACTTTTTATTTAACAATTATTGGCAACTCGCCACTTAAAGTTATTTATTTTGATTTCTTAACTAACCGAAAAATGTTGGTTACATTTTGATATAAAATCCATTTATATTACCATCCGTAGATGTGTTAGGTTCCGGCTAATGTGATCGAATACTTACTTCTCCTAATAATAAAAATATAATTCTAACATACGAGTCCTTAATTAAACACATATTGCACACACATTCAAAACATATTGCATAAAAGCACAAACAGTTACGATGGTTGCTTTTTGTATTTCTGGCCTTGAGCACCTCCAGTGTGGTTCTGACGCTTCCATTGAACAGTTTGTCATATTTTGCCATAAATACACTCAGAAGGTTTTGATGGGTGAGCCATATTCATCTCAGCAAAAAATTTAATTAAACCGTATACCTTTTCGTGGGATTGCTTCCACCATTTTCGAGTGGATTAACAAGACAAGAATGCATCGATGAACTAAAATTATGATACGGCAAGCAAACACTGGTTCAATAAATTTTCTCGTGTTGTACCAGAAAACAACGGAAATAATTGAGCAATGTCGAGATACTTTCTTCGGTATTAATATAACGAGCACCAATAAGATTTTGCTTGATTACCTTGTGGTAAAAAATATGTGTTCGTGTTAGATGCCACATAATTTAAGAAGCGCCCTGGAAATGCAACAGGACAAAGTGCTTTGAAAATTGATTGAGTTTATCGATATTGTGTTATACACTCTGGCTATAATGATTAATATTTTTTGTTACATTAAAAGATGAAAATCACCTAAAATATTCCAGTTATGCATTTTTATGTATGGCGTAAATCTTGGAAAATAATAAGCAATAATTAAAAATATGCCATCGGTCATTAATATTTTTCGTCCAGAGGGTTCTAACCTATTTTAAAAATTGGATGGCATCGCAATTTTTAAAAATTGAATGATAAAAACAACTATGGAACTATCTACATAAGTTCGTGGATTCTTGTTACTTATTGTTGAATTTAAAGTCGCTTAAGTTATTTGGTAAAGATATCTCGAGAAGGGGAGGGCGAAGTGTTAATTGCTTTAAGACGCGGTTTTGTGCCTCGCGGCATAACTTTTTAATCTGGATTCGCATTTGGTTCTATTATTGGTATGCGTTTTTGGATTATTTCCGTAAACATTTCATTTGTGTATCATATAATCCGCCCAGCGGTACGGAAAAATTTATTCAGCGATCATGTAGGCATACGATAGCAATAATTGTAATACTTACATAGTGGCATTTGAACTCCAACTAATATGAGAAGAGTCTATGAAATATATTATATTTTCTAGATAGTTTGAGTATTCACAAGGCTGTGTCGTATATGTGTATGTCGTTAATTTTATTTGTTTATTTATTTATTTACAAATTAATTAAATTAAAATACAAATATTCTCATGCGCGAACTGACTGCCAGGATCTTCGACTCGCTGATGTAAAAATAAAATGCAGTTACATGCAAAAGTGCGTTAAGAAAAAGAAAACACCAAATCAATTTTTTCAATCCTGATTGAACTATTAAGAAATTCTGCCATTTTTGATAAATATTCTGAGGAGTAGTTCTTAACAGTACAAAAGGTAATTGGTTATGGAGGATGCTCTTTCTGCTTGGTGCAAAGTGTGGGCAGTCGTCGAGTAGAGGAGGACTGGAAGCATAGAAAAAACCATTAAAAATGTACAAATGTGTGACAATTACGTGCCGTAGGCATACAAGGACAAATGCTTTGATGTCTGTAGCGAGTAGTTTGGTTTTATCCTGTTTGGATTGTTTACGATATAATGTTGGGAATTAGATCTCCAAGTGGTTATTTGTTTAAGTATTTTTTCGAAATTTAGTCGAAAGCTATAACTGGTTCTTTCGCAGCGAGTTTAGCTTGTTCGTCTACTAAATCGTTCCCTTCCAGGCCATGCACCCACATAAGTTTTATGCGGATGTGTGATTTATTTATTATGTTCATAATCGAGTAAATGACTGGTTTGCTATCAGTGTACATTACTGCTCTCGATAAAGAGTTTACAGTGAAGGTAATCGCATTAAGGATCGCTGCATCTTCGGCTGTATAAACTAGGGAGGATGCCTGCGGTGATTGTTTCCCCTTTCGAGTTGATAACTGCGAACGAAGTGTAAGTATCTTTTTTCGAGCCATCAGTGAACATTAAGCTTCATTCAGGAAGCAGAGAATGATTTTCAACATATTTGGCTAAGTTTAGTAAAAAACTAAATACGCTTATCAACCATGTTGAAAGCGGTTCATTTTGGCGGAGTGCAGCGGAAGCAATACCAAGCTCTCTGGCGTAATCGTCGATTTACGACTTGGAACCTTACTTCGTTGAAGTTCACCTACCGCCGTAAACTTTAAACAGCTAAAAATAAAGTTTAGGGAGTTCGCAAAGTACGGTATGGATTTTCACACAGTAACAATATAGTGTGTTGTGCTCTCAGATTCTTTAACACTAAACCTACCACGGCGCGTCAAATGACCCATTTTAAACTTTTTGTCAGAATTTCTTGTAAATAACATTATCACATCGCCATTTGCATTTACTATTGTACTTTTATTAAAAAATACATTCAATGTATTTTTTAATATTTACTCCTCTCTTGTTAATATTTTTATCGAGAAATATTAACATATATGCACTCTGTCCTAACTACCGCAACGGGTCATTTGACCCATACAAAGATGCATGTGCTATTATGAAGATTTGTATGTGTGGTTGTGCTACAAAATCATTGCATTAGACATTTTTGCTATTGCGTCATACATATATTTTGCTGTATTGCGTTATATTTTTTGTTGACTGACGACTGAATAGCGAATTTCACTCTACTCCAAGCGAGCAGTAAACATTGCAAGTTATAGTGCTATTTTGCGAGTCAAGAATTCTTATTTTGTTATTTTACTAATAATTCTTATCCCAAAAATGTCGAAACATTCAAGATATTTGAAATCTTTAGAAATTATAAATAATATAGATGAAGAGTGTTCGGAATTTAGTGAAGACGAACTATCTGAAAGTGAAGTGGATAGCATAGAACAACATGATGACTCATTTGACACTACGGACGAATGTGAGTCCTCAGGTAAGGAAAGTGAAGACGAGAATATTTTGAATATATGTACGTAGAGGACAAAAGAGAAAAAGACCGTTATCGAGTTCAGAAAGTGAAAGTGATGTGGAAGACCGATGTACCGAAATT
Source organism: Anastrepha fraterculus (assembly GCA_037575425.1). Taxonomy (NCBI): domain Eukaryota; kingdom Metazoa; phylum Arthropoda; class Insecta; order Diptera; family Tephritidae; genus Anastrepha; species Anastrepha fraterculus. The sequence continues at coordinate 4,728 of JAYXIM010056902.1, read as the reverse complement.
GCGGCTGATGGTACAATTTGGCAAGAAATACAAGAAGATTCAACACCTGGACGACCACGAATTTATAATATTTTTAGGGAGGTTGTAGGCCCGACAGCATTTGCCAAACGAAATATTATGAAGGGAAAAATGAAAACTGCATTTTCTTTGCTTATTGATAATCGTGTAATGGAGCACATAAGAAAATATAATACACAGAAGAAGAAGCCTCTCGAGTGTTGGAAATTAAATGGAATCTTACTCCTGCAAAAATAAATGCATTTATTGCTCTTCTATATGCACGTGGCGCATATCAGGCAAACCATTTGAACATCTCATATCTATGGAACAAGAAATGGGGTCCCGCTTTTTTTTTCAAATACCATGAGCAGGAGTGATTTTTGTGAAATTATGCGGTTTATCAGATTTGATAAAAAAGTCAACGAAGCCAGCGTTTACAAACGGATAAATTTGCTCTAATCTCTGATATTTGGTACAAATTTATCGAGAATAGCCAAAATTGTTATAAGCCTGGGGAACATGTTACTATAGATGAATAGCTTTTCCCAACTAAAGCGAGGTGCAGGTTCACGTAATATATGCCGAATAAACCGGATAAGTTTGGTATCAAATTCTGGCTAGCATCTGACGTCAGCACCAAATACCAAATATAAATGGATTTCCATATTTGGGAAAGGATGAAAACAGAGGAACTTCATCTACGCTTGGGGAATTCGTTGTTCTCAAACTACTGGAACCGTTCACAGGATGCGGAAGAAGCGTCACTACAAATAATTTCTTTACGAGCGCATCATTAGCTGCAAAATTACTAGAAAAAAGAACCACTATTGTTGGAACTATCCACAGTAATAAAAGAGAACTCCCAAAATTCGCCAAGCAGGCCAAAGATGGTATGCCGCGCTTCTCAACAAAACTATACAAATCGAGTCATTGTTCACTTACCATTTACAAAAGTAAGCCAAACAAAAAAGTGCTTCTACTAAGCTCCAAGCATACATCTATAAACTTCGAAAAAAACGGTAAGCGTATACCTGAAACGATCAGATTCTACAATAGAACTAAATACGGTGTGGACATGACGGATCAGATGGCAAGAAAATACTCTGTGAAATCGAAATCGCGAAGATGGCCTGCGCAGATTTTCTTCAACATTCTTGACCTGGCTGGAATCAACTCATGGGTTTTCTACAGAGAAACAACCGGCGAAAAAATTTCTAGACAACAATTTTTATTCCAATTAGCTGAAGAACTTGCCGAAGATTTTCAACATGAGCAACAGGAAGAAAAAGAAATTATACAGCAAACGTCAACAAATTCAAGTTCGGTTTCGCGAAAAAGGTGCCAAATAGGTTTTTGCAAAGAAAACAAAACTACAAAAATCTGTTTCAAATGCAACATATATGTGTGTGGTAAATGTGCCTTCGAAAACCCAATAATTTGCAAAATATGCGGAGTATGAATAAAATTAGCATATTATTTATTTTTTTTCTAAATTTAATTGAAGAATATTTAATTTTTTTCTTGTATTACTTTTATGTTTTTTGAATTTAATAAATAATTTTGAATCGTTATTTGTTAAAAATTGTTTTATTCATGTAAAACTGTGCTGAATGATATATATTATATATATATAACATTTTAAAGACGGGTCACTTGACCCGCTGTGGTAGGAATAGATATACATGAAGTATCGGTAGGTTTAGTGTTAAACATATAACGTTAAATACTTTACTTTTTAGGACAATACGACACTAATGACAGTTCGTGAACCATCTAAGTATTTTTCGTTTATATTAAAATGCTACTTATACTACTAGAACTTTTTTGTGATTAATAATTTAATATCTGCATTCTTTGGATGTGATTCCCCAATCAGCAAAACTGTTAACCCTCATAGACTACCTAGTAATGCTCTTAATTTCTTTGTAGGTATTGCTTTTGGGCATAGGGTGCATGTATCTCTCGACATTCGTAATGCTGATAGGAGTAATACTTTTTGTTCGCAAGATGTCAGCGAGTGTTTTGAATACTTTATGCGGAAGCGTTCAATACTGGTTGTGCATATATCTAATATTCATGAACTATTTTGGTACATTGTTTGTATTATAAGAAACAGTTTAATGTTCTCGACAAATTTTTTGGAAATTTACTCACTCTAAAAGAGTGTGTACCAACCTATATGAAAACTTAACGATAAGTGCTCTCGGTTTATTAAATAACACTAAGGCACTTTTCGCTGTTTTATTTAAATTCTTGATTGATTCTTGATGATAATTCTGTTGGAACTTCTCTTCATAGCTGTTCAACTTAAAAGTAAAACTTTGGATCATTTATTTATTTATTCAGTTATTATACTCATTGGAGCCCCAACACCATGGTCTCATTTGTGGCCATTCCACAGATAATAATTTATAGATTTTTTTTCAAAATATTGTGGCTCAGGGTTTGAATGCGGGCTTCAAGTTGATACTATGCGTACTGATTTGTCGAAGGTCTTCGCCAAAGTGACATCTTTTTACATAAACAATGTATTGAATTTCATTATCTTTTTCTTATGTAGTTGAAATCTTACCTTACAGATAGAGCTCTATTAGTTAAATCGAAAATTTTGAGTCTATGCTATTTATGGCTTCATCTCGTGTCCCACAAATAAGCTTCCAAAGCTTAAGCTTTTATTTACCCTATAATCAATAATAAGAACGGATCCCTCACCGAGGAAGGTGCAGGGGCAAATATCTGCGGACGGTGGAAAGCACCAGGCAAGAATATAAGTACAGTTTGTCAAGGAAATATTTTGGCATCTAATAATCTAGCGAAAATATGTATTTGTTCACTGTTTTACAAGTATTTCAATCTTTGGTTTTATTTGGCTAATATAAATAATTAATAAGTCAATAGTAGAAAATTAAGTTATTCTGTGTAAAAATAACACAAAAATAAAAAGCAAAAACAATATACATGCACTTCAAACGCTGCTGTCAACAAAGTCTTTTTACATTTGCAGTTAACAGCGTTAAGTTATAAATTTAGGGAATTAAATGAGAATCAGGACTTTGTATGAATACACCGAGCCTCTTTAACCCCTTGGCATAACATGAACCAATTGTTAAACATCATAGTATTGGGGTATCTTGTGTCATTCCTCTAAAATAACGATTTTGAGTTCTGCTTGATCCTGTCCTTGCCCACAAATTTTCTATTGGATTAAAATCAGTGCTTGGGGCTTTCTCAACCAAATGCATTCGGCGCGGTCAGACATTTTCCGGGGACTTCCACTTGCAGATTCTGGCTCCAGCCTATTTTAATTTATTGTACGATTTATTATATTACAGATAGCTTCTTGAGTTGAATAACATATTTCTGATAACTGTTGCATGCTTGCTTCGCTGTATAATTATAATATGTTTTGTTTTTCCTTGTTCACTCCTCTCGGAAGCATAGGGCCTCGGCAAGACTCTTCCATCGTACACGGTTCTGTGCTGTTGTTGCACAGTCTCATGAGATGTCGGCATCTGCTAGTTCGCGCAGCATCGACCTTCTCCAAGTGCTTTTTGGTCGACCGCGACCTCTGCTCCCTTGCGGGTTCCAGTCAAGTGCAGTATAATATGTAGAGAAACTTAATCCCCTCAAACGATGTCCGTTTTTCAGACATTTTTACGTTCTTTATAATTTACGTACGATTTGATATTTTGATCAACAAATCGCTCTTACGATCCCTTTATGGCCTATTTTGATGACTAACGCGTGTTCCAAGCAAACCAAATAGCAAACCACGGAACCATTACCGGATCTGAGCGAATTTGAAGGAATCAACTGATTGGCTGACGTAGCCGAGGTCATGACAGCGTTTTGTTTACGAAAAGACTCAGATTGTATCGGTGATATACGAATAAAATCAACACAACCATCGTTTATTTTACTTCATTGCTATCGGAATAACGACTGATTGGACGAGCTCGGAAATACGTGAGAAATGAGCGGGCATAATTCTGATGCCGAGTTCCCGGTGACGTTGCAACCGAAGTTACTCGCCCAATTTCGTTTTTCACCATAGCTGAAGGCAGTCTATCAAGAATGATATTATAGAAACAAGATTGCCAGGATTTTAATTTTACATTTTTATCTTTATATTCATCGCTCTTATTTTTCCACAATAATGACAGGTCTTTGAACAAATCTTTGAGTTCCTCAAAAAATTAATAATAAATAATTCATTTAATAAAAATATAATTATGAATAATTATATTGTATTATGAAAGGCACTAGCAGCTAAGACTAGCAGCCTGCTTCAATAAATGTTTTGCTTAATTTTGCCTTTTGTGCGCTCATGTGCGCACTTCAAAATTTCAAAAGAAATGAGAAAAATGAGAAGGAAAAGTCGTAAAATTCGCCACACACTCGTAACCGATTGCAAGTTGATAAAAATGTTTGTAAATTTTTGATCGGTTTGCTAACTACGCCACACACCCGTCAATCTGTTGAAATTTCATCCGATTGTTTGGATTTGCTTTCCGTTTGTGGCCTGCATTACTGCAGTTATGCAGTGTTCCCAAACTTTCGCTTTTCACAATAAATTTCGGGCTTTCTTATACCCAAAATGCGAAACTTTTTGAGTTTGGGGTTTTTTTCTTTTTTTTAATTTAAACCGATCAAAACTGTAAAAAGAAACCACTCTTGCATTTAAAGCTTATGCTGAGAAGATTTCAGTGATATTTTTACTGATCGCCA
>JAYXIM010056901.1:0-13762 GCA_037575425.1 Anastrepha fraterculus | reverse complement strand
TGTGGACCAATATATCTTTCGCCTCAAAATAGGCCTCAATTTTCAGCTGGTACCTTTTCTCTGTTTAAGCAATAACCTCTTCATTCGAGCGAAATTTCTTACCGGCAATAATTTTTTTTTGCTCTGTGAACAGCCAGTAGTCACTGAGAGCAAAATCTAGCGAATACGGTGGATGTGGGAGCAATCGAAATTCAATTCATGTAGTTTTGCCATTGTTTTGATTGACTTGTGACGTTCTTGTTTTTGGTCAACAGTGAGCGAACGCGGAACAGAGCTTTCTCATAGTCAAATGCTCATGCAATATGAAGCCAACTGGTTCTTTTGCTATCTTTACGATGTCAGCTTACCCCTGCAACAACACTTTTTTTGATATTTTCTGGTGTTACCGCCTCATTTGGACGCCCACGGCGTGGTGAGTCATCGATGTCTCTACAGCCACGTTTGAAGTCATCAAGCCATCGTTTTACTGTCGTTTCTGATGGAGCGGAGTCCGCCTAACACTTTTTAGGCCATTGCTTCGCTTAACGGTATTTTTTCTCTTCCCATTTACAGCAGTGCAAAATTAAAACACGAAATTCTTTTTGATCCATTGCTTTGAAAATAAGAAAATTAGCGTCACTCTTAGTACTCTTATTCAGCTCCTTCAGCGAATTCTTCTTAAAGGCCTCTATCGACTCAAAGCGGCGTCCGCGTAGTGGCAATTTAAGTTTTGGGAAAAATAAAAAGTCACCGGGGGGCTAAATCCAGTGAATACAAGGATGTCTTCAGCTACCTTCTTTCGATGCATTTTTTGAAAGAAATTCAACTCTCTTGGAACGAGTCGAGCAGCCACGCATCTTATGCCCAATTGATGGTGTAAAATGTTTCGCATTGTTTCGTGAGACACGCTAAGGTCACGTGCTACCTCCTTCAAACTTATATAATGGTTTTCCAGCACCATTTCCTTGACTTTGTCGACATTTTCATCCGTTGAAGATGTTGATGGGCGACCAGATCGAGGCAAATCTTCCACGACTTCTCGGCCCTCTGCAAAAGCCTTATACCACTCGTGGACTCGAATTTTTGACAAAGCATACTCGCCATAGGCTTTCTGCAACATTTTCAATGATTCGGCACACGAAATCCCGTTCAAAACACAAAATTTAAGACAAACTCTTTCTTCAATATTTTTATGCATAGTGAAAATCACAGAGCCCGCAGATGTGCTCCGTCTGATATCATTAAATACCAAAAACAAGCTTATTGACAGATCACTCTCAAGCCCTGCGACACTATAGAGGATAGGGGGGGAAAAATTAGACATACATACAGTGAGTCACAGTCAAAGTGAGCCACCAATTCCTTGAAGATATTTGTTTAAACAACTTTTATAAATACTTTCAAACACCCATTATTTTTTGTCAAATTTATCAAGTGAGCATGCTTGTGTAATGTAACTGTATTTTTTCTGTTTGTTTGCTGCCGAAGCAAGAGTAATAATGAAGAACAAAAACAAACGCACAAACTAACGTCACACTCAAAGTGAGCCACCTAACATTGTTTCTTTTAAAATAACGGGATATGTATTTTTGGATATTAATTTTCGCTTGCATCTTATGCTGAAAACAGTGAAGCCCGCACGGAATTTCCTTACCGTATGCCCTTACCGTGCACAAAAACTCACCCCGGAGAACAACTGCGTTCTTTTAATTACATATTTACACAATACATTGTGTGTGTATGTGTTTGGTTGTATCTACACAATCCCTACAAGACAGTGCTGAGTACTTTCGCCAAAAATTCCAACACATTGACAAATATTTTATTAGTCTCTAATACATGCGCATTGACAAATTGAAAATTGTCGAAAGAGCAAAAGAGATAACTAAATGTGAAACTCTTTTTCTCGTGAAAGCGCTATTGAAATGCTCCTTTTTTATACTATTCGTCAGTAATGCCACAGCGGGAGAAATATTGATTGGGTATTTTTTAAAACAAAAATTGGGAATTTACAGTTTCCTTATTTTCATTGATGTAGATACATATAAGTATAAACAAAATAAGCACACTGAGTATAAAATACATAAATAAGCAAAAAATTAAAAAAACATACATATTTACATACAAAAACCAACACTCAGTTTTCAATAGAATTACATGTATTCAGGAAAGTGTGATTGAATTTGACAGTGGTCTCATAAAAATTATATTATAACCCAAAAAACATATTATATAATATTGTAAACAATGTATTATATGTATTACATTTAAATCGCGAAATTTTTCCTTCAACGTAAAAACGAACTGTTTTCGTCAATTATTTTTTGTGCTCTATTTCTGGCAGCACGCCATTCCGACTATTAGTTGTTCCCAGGAATTGGCAATACTAAGAAGTATTGAAAGGAATTTCTAGCCGCGCTTTCAAACAAAAAGCGCATCTAGTTATTCATAATTATTCATATTCCTCGTGCGGTTGTGTTTTTTGTGATTGTGAAAAAAATCGAGTGGAAATCAGGTATGTATATTTAAATTCTAACCAAATGTTATTTTATCGTGGTTTTATAAGCATTTTGGAAAAAAAAGAATTTTTAACGTTCTACGTTACCGGATTTATATCCGGCCATGGACTTCAGCAGTATTCTCCGTATATGTATGGAGAATGCTTATGCTGCTACAACAAAAACAAGAACAAAGTGGAAGTTGCAATTTTGTTGCTGCTCTGAACAAATTGTGATATTTTGTTCAAAATAGTGAAAAGTGCGATAAAATAATATTTTCATAAAAAGTAAAAATAATAAATATAATAATATAAAAATAATAATAATAATGAAATAATAATATAGAAATAATAAAAATTTTCTTTTTTTCAGAACATTATACATAAAATAAAAGGAAAGGAAAGGAAAGGAAGGAAAATATAACGTGAACTTTAAACAAGGTATTGTTAATTACTAACATAAACTTAAGTAGTTAAATAATAACTAATAAAAATTTTCTTTTTTTCAGATCATACACAAATTTGTCTACAATCAAAATTTAATAGCTGAGTTAAGCGCTATCCAGATATGTCAGGACCAAATATTGGCGAAACTGGATAGCGTCGAGACCCGTCAACTGGGCGTTGCTGGCCAAGTAGCTGACATACAAAGTGCCATTTTCGATAAGGTAATAACAGACTTTCACCATATGTACTATATATTTCGTTTGTAACATCGAAATTTCCCTTTTCAGATGCCGGAACGTGGTGAGGTGCAAGCGCAAAGTAAGCTGTTGCGCGAATGCAAAGTGCTGACAGCTAGGGTTCAACAGTCTGTCAGTCGCATCACCGGGGACGCGGAAAGCGAGGAATCCATGGAACTTGCTGCCATGTTTCCCGTATTATCGGTGGAGCAAGTGCAGGCTGTTGAAGCCAAACTGATAATAAAGCTTAAATGTGTAAATATGTAAAATCTTTAAATATGTAAAATCTTGAAATGTGTAAATATGTAAAATCTTAATAATATGTAAAATCTTGAAATGCGTAAATATGTAAAATCTTAATAATATGTAAATATATAATATAAAATTTTATAATAACTAGTTTGTAAACAATAAATGAATATAATAATATAAATGTAATTTCGTTTTCGTCGTGTAATTTCGAATGAGGAGTTTAGGCCATTTGTGCTGATGAGTTTGTGATGACAACAATGAGGCGTTTGTGCTGATGAGTTTGTGATGACAACAATGAGGCGTTTGTGCTGATGAGTTTGTGATGACAACAATGAGGCGTTTGTGCTGATTAGTTTGTGATGACAACAATGAGGAGTTTAGTGTGCCTTTAGAGCAGGGCAGATATATTTTTCAGTTATAAGAAATTGCTATTGGTAAAAGAGAGATAGAATATCACACCGACAAGGGGAAACTATCAGAACTTTCCCACGGCTAGAACAAAAATGTGTAGTTGGATGATGATAGTGATGATGATAATATGAGTGCTAATATGATAGTCAGCTGTCTTGTAGGGATGTTGCCATTGATATTTTTGCTTACACACTTTTTCACACATCCGCGTTATCAGTTACAATTTTTCATTGTTTAATAAAGCAAAGCCAAAAACCGACAAATGCAAAAAGTTAATTTATCTATAATTAACATTATTGAACAGTATTTTTAAGCTATTTTAGCAAAAATTATCATTTTTCTAAGTTTATTTTGTAAATGATTTCGAAATGTACTGCTTGGCAACACTGCGTGGTGAGAGAGCAATCAGCTGGGTTGAAATTACGGAATTTTTTTAATAATCGTGAAATAAAATCTACGGTACTACGATACGGAAGGAAGGAACTTTTCGTTTACATGGGGTTCTCATTAGTTTGATTGAAACAGCTGGGAATTGCGTTTACGGGCTTCACTGTTTTCAGCATTATTCTTAGTGTTTTAGTTGTTTATTATCAAGCGGGTTATAAAGATGGGTCGAAAAACAAGTGTTGAAATTAGACAGTTAGTAATTGATCTTTTTAAAAAGGAAAATCCCAAAGAAAAATTGCGGAATATGTGAATAAAAGTCGAGGAACTGTCCAGCACATCATACATCGCTTTACTAGAGGAGGAAGAGTAGGAAACAAGCAGAAAGAAAGCAAAAAAAAGGCGTTTTCAGAAAGGGACGAGGCATTTATTTTGCGGGAAGTGAAGAAAAATCCTCATCTTAGTGCTCCAAAATTGACGAAGATGGTTGAGGAGCAGCTAAATATCCACGTTAACCCCGAAACTGTAAGAAGAGTTCTCAGAAAGCATGGTTATAATGGTCGTACGGCCAGAAACAAGCCAATTATTAGCGGAAAAAAGGTTGGAGTTTGCGCTGAAATATGTCTACAAGGATATGAGTTTCTGGCAAAAGGTTCATAACGGTATAATGCAACGTAGAGGCTATAATAATATTTTTGTAGCTGCTCTTTACAGCCGAAAGTTAATTTCACTTATTTGGCTCTGACGGTAAGAAGATGGTATGGCGAAAAAAAAACACTGAGTTTCAGCCGAAAAACCTAACTCCCAGTATGAAGCACGGCGGTGGCTACGTCTATATAACTGCCCCCACGTATTGGAAGTACCACCGCAGTCTCCAGATATAAATATAATTGAAAACTTATGGTTCCGTCTTGACCAAAACCTGCGGAAACATAGCATTTCTTCAAAACAAAATCTTTTAGATGCCTTACAGACGAGTGGCGTGCAATTCCTTCCACATATACCTGTAAGTTATTAGAACCAATGCCCCGACGTCTAAAAGCCGTTATTTCCGCCAAAGGTGGCCCAACAAAGTATTTATTTGTTATTTAAGTTCAGTTCAGCTAAGGTGGCTCACTTTCACTGTGAGATAGATTTGTGAATTATTTTAGTTTTTGTTCATTTTTTTATAATAAACAAAGAAAGTTCTTCATGTAAGCGATGAATTATTGAAGCTAATATTCAAACAATAAAAACACATATTTTTAAACAAATTTCTACTAAATCTGATGAGTAGGAAGTGTGGCTCACTTTGACTGTGACTCACTGTACATATGTATGTGTAACGCCCGCTTTTTAAATGAACATGTCCGGATATTTTTTTAACAGAATGTATATAAAGCTTAACTTACAGCTGGTTTTATTTAGAAAATATTATAGTTCTGTTATACACACACGGATAAAATTATTCACAAAACAACTAATACTGGATTCAAGAAACTCTTACTTGAAAGAAATGTTAATGTAATTAAAAATGTTATTCTAAGAAAAATACACAAATATTATATTTTGTTTATTTAAAACTAACATAAATTTAACAAGACTTGACTCCATAAATAAAATATTAACGAAAATCATACGATTCCTCAAATTTTTAAGGGATAAAATTATTCGCACAAAGTATGAATTTTAAATTTGAACTGATTTAATTTTCTAACATACATAGCAACCTATGCTTTCGAATAAGTCCCATTATGAATATAATTATTCGAAACACAACTTATTTGGTAATTTCATCATCATCTCCAAGCTTGAAAAGAACGCCCATTAACCAGTTCTAATCGGATAAGGGTGAACTTCACACTTAGTTGCTCTTTACTGTTAACTGCTCTGTTCGCTCTCACAGCAGTCGACTCCCACTTGCATAGCAACTGCGAACGATGCGTATGATGTTCGCTGTTAACTGCATTCGCTGTCCCCGCAGTAGACTCACACTTGCCTTGTAAGTGCAAGCGAAGTTTATGATCTTTGGTGTTAACTGCACTGGCTCTCACAGCAGCCGACTCACATTTGCATTGTAACTGCATGGGGTTCTTCAGAGTCGTATGTGTATGATGTTCGCTAGTTGGACAGAAGAGAGCATGTTCGTTTACGTAGGAGACCAGCAGTTATTTCTGCTTAACTCTTTCCGGCGCACTGAAAAAAATCGCTAAAAATTAAACACAAAGATTTTTTTATTTCATTTATTCGAGACATTTAATGAAGAAAATGTAAAAAAAAAATGTTTATCCTTGCAGGATTTTTTACAAGGATGTGGTACGATTTTTATACCATCGCGCATGGAGTGCGAGGATTATTTATTGAAACAAGTATTTGTTTTGCTGAGGCAAAGTGGCACATTACAAGTTGAGCACATCCACTGAGTCCTTCTTTGGTGGCTTGTCGTGCTGCAGTACGCACATCTGCGTAAGGTTGTTCTGACTGGTTGGTGAGATGACGAGGATCGTAGGCTTGGATCTACATACGGTTTATTTTTCTTTATGTGGACTCTAGCTTGCTTTTTATTTTTGGTTCCAAGAGTAGTGGGTGAGGCTGAACTGCATGGTATTGAAATCAAATCAAGTTTGAAGTCCTTAAGGGATAAGTGGTACCCTATGCTTTTAGAAATAATAAAAGAATTCACGACTGCAATATCAAGAAAGTGAAAAAATATTCGGTGCCACCACTTGCGGCTTTTTTTGTTCAGCTCGTAGTACTTCTTTAGCTGATCTAACTTGTCAACGTTATTCATGTGCATTTACATATAGTCGTGTATTATTTCAGGCTTTTCGATTTCTTTGACAGAACCATCGCTTTGGCGTTGGCATTTACAAATTTACTCGGATCATGAAAGTTAGATAAAGCTGTAACCTCTCTTTTGTCAATCTACTTCATAAAGAGTATACCAGAATCACTAATTTGCCAATCATAGTCGCCCCGTTTTAATTGCTTACCAGGTCTAATATCGGTAGGAAGAAATTTTCGATTGGTTCGCACTGTTCCGCATCCATTTATCAACTGCTTTTTCAGTTCAAGAATCAAGTTGAACGAAGTGAAAAAATTATCGAAAAATACTTTATGGGGTTTCCCCCCAAAATCAGTAGTTAAGCCGAGAACGACCCGTTCTCCAAGTTTTTTTTCGACTAGATGTCCTTTTTTACCCGTATATAGTATATCTCGAACCCTGCTTAAGTTTTTTAGCCATTGTCATTTACATACGTATATACCGCGCGGTGGTATACTTTTTGTACCAGGAACTTTAAACACTTTCCACACTAAGTCTGTTGATTATTTTTATTCCATTGGCTGAGTAATTAATTCATTAACACTTTATTTTATTAAAATTGTAGGAAACCGATGCTGTTCGTGCTTTTATTTACAAAATATGATAAATTCTGAGTAATACTTTAATACTTCAATATTCTACTAATTTTGCGCGTAAAAAACATATATATTTATCTCTTTCAAACACTTGTTATATTTTTTTTTAGAAAATATAAGCTTAAATTTGCCTGTATAAGTGGTAAAAGAATTATACCAATGCGCATAAAATGCAGGAAAAACATTTAAATAAGTGGTATAAATTTTATACCAGCGCCCCGGAAAGAGTTAACTTGCATAATCAGGTCAAATCATGTGCAGAAATCGGACAAACGGTGAATCGAAGCCGTTTTACTATTTACAACATAATAAAACGTTTTAAAGGGGAAACATATCTTAAGAGCCGATCTCATACTACATATAATATAAGACCTCCCAAATTGCCCTTCAGTGATGAACGCCATATAATAAGAAAAATAAAAAAGAATCCAAAAATTACATCAACGCAAGTGGTAGCAGAAGTTCTTGAAGAGATTGATAAAGAAGTCCATTCGAAAACACTTCGCAGGGTCTTGAAATGTGCCGGGTATAACTTGTGAATGGCTTGAAGGGAACCACTCATCAGCAAAGCCAATAAAAACAAAAGGATAAGGTTCGAAAAGAAGGAGGAGGGCAATAAAGTTCGCGAAAAATTATTGTTTTCTGGAGCAACGTCATTTTTAGCAACGAGAATGAGATCAACATTTTTTAATCGGATGGAAGGATTTGAGTCCAATACCGAATTCGATAAAAGCAATACAGTAAGTACAGTGAATCATGGTGGTGGGGGTGTAATGGTGTGGGGATGTATGTATGTATGTTAACAGCAGACGTGGGTAATCTTGCATTTATTGATGGTATTATAAACAAAGCACTTTACTCTAAGATTTTAAAAGTAAACTTGCATGAAAGTGCGCAAAAACTGTATGTTGCAAATAACTTTTATATACAAGATAATGATCACAAGCATACTCCCCACCATGTGCGTATGTGGGTCCTACATCATGTGCCTCACATTCGTCCGCCAACACAGTCTCCAGACTTGAATCCCATCGAACACTTGTGGGATGAATTCAGTAGGCGTGTCGCTAAAATTAACATAACTAGCAAAACCGAACTAAAGTAGGTACTCCAATAGGAATGGCGAAATTTGAGTCCAAAAGTGACTAAAAAATTAGTTAACCTTATGCGAAATAGACTCAAGGAAGTCATCAGGCAAAAAGGAATACCTACTAAATATTAAAATTTCATTGAACTTAACATTTTATTTGTGAAATTGAGTTGTGTGAATAATTTTGTCCCTTAAAAATATGAAGAGTTTTGTGATTTTTGTTAAATTTTTCATTCAAGGAGTAAAGTTTTTGTAAGTTTATGTTAATTTCAAATAAATAATAAATTGGTGTATTTTTCTCATAACAAAATTTTAATTACAGGAGTTTCGTGGGTTCAAAAAATCGATTTTTTCTTATGCTTATTAATTTCTACACCAACTCAAGAATATTATCTTAAATTTTCAAGTCGATCCGAATAATAGTTTCGGGGATACAGCCTTTGGAAGGTGTGCGCTCCAAGCCACTTTTATTGTTACTCAAAACTTTAAACGTGTTTTTCTTGGAACCGTGTTTTCAAAGTCGGTTGTCAAATGTTCTCGAAAATTACTCAACCGATCTTGATGAAATTTTACACAGGTGTTCGAGATACAATTTACTCGTGCTTTTTTTTCAATTACAACTATTTAAAAAAAAAACAAAATGTCAAGCAAATTTGACCGAAATTTTCATTGTTTTGGAAAAATGTCTGCCAAAACTCCAATTTTTACTTTTTTTCTTTCCTTCGTTCAAGCACGAGTTTATGGTCTTAACTAAGACACTTATTTTTGTTTTTTCATTTTTGATGATCCTGCCAGGTGTTATGCTGACAACGCGGACGCACCTTTTTTTCGAGGGGTCACCGGAAATGACCTCACAATGGAGGAGTTTTAATTTTTTTTTTTAAATTTCACAAATTATTCTTTAATAGAAATTTGAAAATAGGCCTTTTTTTACCCGACGAAACCCATGTAACCCCTTAATTTTTCACAAGATACATTTTATCGAACGAAAAATTAGTTGTTGTATGTAAATCAAATAATTCCTTCTTGTTTCTGGTGTCAAATAATAATAAAAGGACGTGAACGAACTAAGAGCCTAACAGCTACTTCAATGGAGTAACCGAACTACAAAGAAGTGAACTAATCCTTACAGTGAACTATAAAACCATCGTTACTCGATCAGCTAAAAATTGATATGGATGTGTAGCATATGAAAGAATTGAAGAAAACGGAAATGGAGAAACAACACAGTTCTAGTCTTTTATTTCCGCTATTTTACTGCCGTATTCAGCTTACACATTGTAGCTTGCAAACTGTTGGCGTAGTGGCCCTCAAACTGTGCTTATTAGTGCTGCCAAGACACGTAAATCAAAAGAGCGTAATTGCAAAGAACGTAAACGTTTTTTATGTCTACTGTTGGCACCTTGTCTGCATTTTTACGTTGTCAGTCCAAGTGGTTTACAGTTTGAGAGCTAAGCCTCTTTACCTAACAGTTTGAATGGCGATGTTTTCTTAGCGAAGGCACAAATATTTTTAGCAAATTACAACAGGGGTATTCACATCCACTTCAGTTGGAACTCAGTAATATTTTTTTAACCGTGAATGATATCTTTGGCTTATTTCGGTTTGTATCGTAAATGATGTTTCACAATAGCTGAAAAGTGTGATATAAATACAGAAAATTTAAGTAATATTTACTCCTGTGCGATATTATATGCATGCACAGGGTGTCTTGTGGCAGAACCAAGAATGAGAAGCTAAATTAAAAAATAATTACCAATTATAAAAGTGTATTTCAATAACTATTACAAAATTTTATTAATAATAATTTTCAAAAAATTATTTTATCTAAATGTTGGCCGTTACGTGGAATGCAATCTTAGAATGTGGCCTCCGCACTGCGTGCCACTCGCTGGATGAGTGATGTCGGGATGCTAATAACCTCGTGAACGATCGTTTCTTTGAATGCTGTGATGGGCGCTTGATTTCTTTCATAGACTTTACTTTTAAGGTATCACCATAGGAAAAAGTCCTTGAGTGTAAGATCGAGCGACCTGGGTGGCCGGGATATGTCACCAAGACAGCTTATCATTTTGTTATTTGAATTTTGAAGGGGCGAAGTCCTGAATCCTTCCTCAATATTTCATGCACGTTCGTTTTTGGAAGTAGCAGAGTAGTCCCTCTGTTTGCGCACAGGCTGACGCGGATTATCGTGCAAATTTGTAGCGACGAGTTCAATGTTTTCAGCCGGTTCAGCCCTGGCCGTACGCTGTTTGCCACCGAACTTTTTTCTCGGCACCTTCACACCCATGAACGAAGCGAATCTTCACTTGGGGTATCACGTAAACGTAGAATATCGTAAAGTGAATCAAATTTACGACGGGCATTTGCACACGAATCATTGAAATACGCTTCGATTGCGAAAGCATGTTTTTCACCCGCACACTGTGACATCGTGACCAAAATAACCCCCACGAATTGCGTAGTTAATGCGGTACTGTCCCCGCTCATACGCTCAGCGGTTAGGGAGAATCTTTAAATTTTAAACCTAATTCTGTCAAAACATTTAAATCAAAAACTGAATGAATAAAAAACAGCTGATTGCGGTGCCCTAAATATAGTAAAGCTTGCCGCCACGATAATTTGTTACTCATTAAATGGGTAGTAAAATAGTTTTCCAAAAGTAAAATATTCGGGAAAAACTACTAAGTAATCAGTAGAAAATTGTATTTTTAAGTGAGGATTTATCTAAGTGAAATTATGTAAACTTTAATTCTTTCGGCTGGCTGGTCCCTAACACCGTCACTCAGAGGCTACAAGGAGGCAAGGACTCAAATGAAGTCAGTCGTCAAGCACTGAGTTATAAT
Source organism: Anastrepha fraterculus (assembly GCA_037575425.1). Classification (NCBI taxonomy): domain Eukaryota; kingdom Metazoa; phylum Arthropoda; class Insecta; order Diptera; family Tephritidae; genus Anastrepha; species Anastrepha fraterculus. The sequence continues at coordinate 2,221 of JAYXIM010056901.1, read as the reverse complement.
CCACAAGGTGTTCGGAAGGTAGGTCGTTCAAAATTATCTTGAAGGAGAATGGGCCAAAAGGAATTTGAAACGCGCGGAAAAAACTTGGAACGAAATTAATCAATAAAGATGTAAAAAATGTAAAAAACGCACTGGTAATCTAATAAATATTCAAAAATGCTCTCATGTGACTTTGCGACGCATTGGGACCGAGTGAGTTAAGCAGAAATTTTAATAAGTCTAAAAGTAAAAAGTCTATGAAAAGATTCAAAACTTTGAAAAAACTCATTTTTTTGTTAGCAAAATTAAAAAGAGTCAATCAAAAATGTCAACTTGAATATTTGATCCTAACTACGAGTACTAATAACCAGAATTGTAATATGTACTTAAATTTGTTGGTCTCTAAAATTTAATAAAATCTCTAAAAATTGCTAACGAATTTTCCTTACCCAACATTAAAATTTCATTATTTGCTCCAAACATATTATTTGTTCTACATATGGGCAAAGATATATGTATGTGTGTAATATGATACATACATACATATATAACCACTTATACCCCATACACTTATGTACATATATACGTATATACGTACACCATTGCATTACTATTGCTTCCATTTACTTTCACATTTAATTTTGCATGCAACCATCGTACACACCCACCTTTCAGAAGCCAAAAACAGAGCTCTATATACATATATAACTAAAAATTAAGTATTTGCGGTGGTAGTGCGGCCATAAAATAACACTTCACTCACACATTCGCTGACAGCAGCGAACTGTCCAAAAGCTGCTAAAGGCATTTTTTCTATGAGAGGATGGTTGGCTGGCTTTGGCAAGTGTAAATTGCATTTGCAACTCAACAGCTACCAGCAAGTGAGCAATAACAAACTCGGTGAGAGCAAAATGAGCCCGTGCACGCCTCCGAAAGCGGCGTATCTGACAGCTGCAGCTAATTAAGTTGCGTTTCGGTTAAGCCAAACGCACCCACAGCTGACTCGTTGACTTGCTGACTTGTGTCTGTGCAAATTACCACGACGACCGCCTGTGGTTTAATGTTGGAAACCACAAACAAATGAAAAACTATTGGCGATTTTTGGGCGACATAGGCAGCGGTACGCGGTGCATGTAGTTTAAAACGAAGTCGAGTGCAATTGGAGATACGATTTAGCATTCGATTTTGAATGTAGTTGGAATAGAGAATTCACATTTTGCTAGCCATGTAGCTTCTAAGAGATAATGTTATGACGGACATCCCCAATGAGCTCGAGAAAAGTACGCTGGATTCCGCTCAACAATATGCGATGAAGATTTCTTCAAAGTCGCTTAGACGATTCAGAGTATGAAGAGCCAGAAATGCGTTGTTCAGGACGTGTTTCGCGAATGGGTACAATTATTATTGGACGCATTCGATGCTGCTGAGTTTGATGGTTGTAAGAGTGGATGCATGATGGAAAGAATAATGAGATGGTTCTCAGCGAATTTGACAATGAGTTACGTCGTTTTAGCACCAGTATGGCCAGATTACCATTTTCGTAACTTGATTTAGAATTTTTTTTGTTATTTAGTCTCGGAGTCTTAGTTCTTTCTTCATGACATTTTTCTGGCCAGTGCTAATTAAAAGTAATGTTTATAATTTTGTAAAATATATATTTTTTTTTAAATTAGTTCAATAATTCACTCAGTTTTATTTAGCTTTACATTTTTTTTAACATCTGGTCGCATTGCACGCGATTGCAGTTGTTGTTGGTGTTCTTCTGCCTTCAGCAGACAAATCCCTCTCTGCTACTGCAGTGTTGCCTAGCTTTGGATATAAAAACGCACTAAAATGTCGACTTAAAGAAAATAAAATACCAAATTTTTATTGAATTACTTAAAAAACTGTGTATGCGTGACAAATTGTCTTTAAAATGTGCGTTTTTTAAATAAATTTGTTATGGATATGTACAATTTAATTTATGAGCTTTTTGTTAAGAGACATTTTTTTGTTAAGGAAACGACTTTTTGTTATATTTGAGGTTATGTAACAAGATAAGGCACTATTTTTGTAAAAACGCCGTTATAGTTTCTTCAGTAGTATTTTGTTGCTCATTTTTACTTTGAATACACCTCAATCCCACTAAGAATTGAGGACCGGAAGAAACGATTACACCACTATGGTTTTAACGGGGTAGTACAATGGTCTACTGACTGAGTGCTTGGACTTGTCCAACCCCCACAATTCTAATGGTTTTAAT
>JAYXIM010056899.1:0-13813 GCA_037575425.1 Anastrepha fraterculus | reverse complement strand
TTTATTTCTGGTACTTAATATATATATGCATATATATTTGGCGCGTACACCCTTTTTGGGTGTTTGGCCGAGCTCCTCCTCCTATTTGTGGTCTGCGTCTTGATGTTGTTCCACAAATGGAGGGACCTACAGTTTCAAGCCGACTCCGAACGTCACATATTTTTATGAGGAGCTTTTTCATGGCAGAAATACACTCGGAGGTTTGCCATTGCCTGCCGATGGGCGACCGCTATTAGAAAAATGTTTTTTGTTTTTTAATTTTTGTGTTTCACCGAGATTCGAACCTACGTTCTCTCTGTGAATTCTAATTGGTAGTCACGCACGAACCCATTCGGCTACGGCGGCCGCCTAAATACGAGACGGCAATACTATGCCAACCTGCTTGCTGCTCAGATCGCACAATTCCCCACACTTCGTTCCGTTCGTACTATTCCTAAGCTTCAGGGCAAGAAATCCTAGTGCGAATATAGCAAATGCAATAGCTTATAAAGGGTTTTTCAATTGGCGCGGGTTGATTTTGGCGCCCTGTGGCAGTTATTTTGTTTTGGTGACATCTGTCAAATCTTTTGTTTATTATTCAGCTGTTTATGCCAAATCATCATGGCAAGTTACACGATTGAACAGAACGTTCAAAGGATAAAACTTTATTATCAAAATGAGTGTTCATTAACGCAAACGTTTCGTGCATTGCGCTCATTTTCCGGTAGACGTGGTGGCCCTTCATAGTCGACTCTTCAACGTTTGGTGGCCAAATTTGAGACGACCGGGCCAGTAAACAAGCAGCCAACACTCGTACGTTCAAGGAACGCAAGATCAGCCGAGAACATTGCCGCGGTCCGTGAAAGTGTACAGCAGAACCCGAGGCAGTCTTTCCTCGCCGGGCACAAGAACTTGGCCCTTCGCAGACTTCAACTTGGCGAATTTTGCGTCGGGACTTGGGCCTACACCCGTACAAGATCCAACTGACCCAGGAACTCAAAGTTGATGACCATAGACAACGCCGTTTGTTCGTTGACTAGGCTTGGAATCGTTTGGAAGAGAACCCCAGTTTTGGATGGATGAATGGCTGTGTTAACAAACAAAATTGCCGTATATGGGACGACACCAATCCACGCGAGGTTCACCAGGTGATAATGCATCCTCAAAAAGTTACCGTTTGGTGTGGATTTTGGGCCGACGGCGTCATTGGTCCGTACTTTTTTGAAAACGACGTTGGTGAGGCGGTCACCGTCAACAGCGAGCGCTACACAACGATGATAACCAATTTCTTATGGCCCATATTGAACCATATGGACCTAGACGACATGTGGTTCCAGCAGACGGCGCTACGTGCCACACAGCAAACGCCACGATTGGCATTCTGCACATCTATCCGCCTTTTTTGAAAAACCCTTTAGCATTGCAAGCTGATTTGGACTAAGTTAATTGAGTAGTAAAGTCCTCTCTCGCCGAACAAAACTAACACTCTACAAGACTCTCATCATGTCCGTCCTAACGTTTGGCGCAGAGGCTTTGACGATGGAAATAACCGATGAGGCGTCGCTTGGAGTGTTTGAGAGAAAGATTCTGCGCAAAATTTTTGGACCTTTGCACGTTGGCGACGACGAGTATCGCAGGCGTTGGAACGATGAGCTGTATGAGCTTTACGACGACATAGACATAGCTTGGCCAAACACCCTGCAAAGGATGTATGCGCGCTGTTTCAAATGTCTGATAATTATCTATTCTTTGAAAATACATTTTCTTTTCCTCATTTTCCATTTTAAAAACCATTTCCTTCTGGTTTAAAGCTGCTTATATACATAAAAGAACTATACACACATGCCACTTGCAGGATGAAATTTGAGAACGTGCTGAGCGGTGGCATTCAATTACAGACAGGAGTAAGAGAGGGCTGCGCACTTTCCCCGCTCCTATTCAATCTGGTGCGGGACCTAGTAATGCATCAAGCATGCGTGGTTAACAGAGGTGTATCCTGGATTGTGGACGGCGACGTAGAACATCTTACGACTATCCGCTTTCGCACAAATACTCACATATACATGTATACTCAAACATCGGAGCGGTAAACGAATGTGCAGCGAAAATGGTTTCAAGCCCCATCAATATTGCGAAGACAAAGATGTTGTGCGGCAACACTGCGACTTAGCAGCCGACATGTGTAGTCGAATATTGAAGGATCGCGTTGTGTTTGGTCTTTTGAACAAAATGTGAAGTTCATCACATATATCCAGGCGCACGAAATGGAGGTTATTTGAATCTAATGTTTTAACCTCTCTGGCAGCGTGAAAAAACAAAATTGCCGCATTTAGGGAACTGAGTATCCACACGAGATCCATGAAACGCTATTGCATGACCGGAAACTAACTGTTTGGGCCGGCATTTGCGCCAAAACCATCATTGGGTCATAGAAAACGTGGGTCCGAGAAAACGAAACGGTCAACAATTGAATTTCTGCAACGAAAACGGGGACGTCTAGTGTCAAAAAGAGGTGACATCAGACTACTTTTTGTGGGGTTATCTGAAAAGTAATATTTACGCCAAAAAGCCGCATACTATTGATCAGCTTAAGGCAAACATTCGTGCCGAAATCGATGCTATTAAACCCGAAATGCTTGACAAGGTGATGACAAACGCAGAAAAAAGATCGTAGTGTGTGATTGCGAATAAAGGTGGCCACTTGATTGATATTGTGTTCAAAAAATAGTTTTAATGAATAGTAAATAACTAAACCCAATAAAAATACCTCACTTATACAAATCAGTTCTATTTTTTTTTTTTTCAAAGTTATTCAATGTTTTCATACCGACATAAAAGACCACGCACCCTGTATGTACATTGGTTGGTTTTTTGGTGATTCTTCCAGAATCCAAATAGCGCTTCCGCACCATTTTGTTGACCCAGTACATAATTTCATGTAAAAAAAATGTTATATATCTTTTAGTTATACTTCATGAATAATCGCGGTTCCTGTTTTCTGACACAGACTGTAAATATTTTTTGAGAAAAATTAAAATTCACCTAATTTTCTGAACACACCTGTAAATGTTCGCATCGCTAAAGAATTTTCGCGCTTAATGAAAGTGCACAAATTTGCTTCACTCGCATATTTTTTTTTTGTTTTGTCAACTGTGAATGGGTAGTGGTTGCCATATGCACTGGCAGTAAAATAAAAAATACATACATAAATAAAAATAAAGTACATTTAAAAATAGGTTTCCAAGCATGCACTGACTTTGAAAAACATTCAATATTTTTATATTCTAATATTTTTAGTGTTTCTCAACGACATTGAACAAACTATGTACCAAATCTTGTAATAGTTAATGCCTTCTCTTTAAACCGAATTAAATCGAAAGCAAACTATTCTGCGTAAAATGTAGATGAGTGCTCACAAACATGTCTCGTACATGAATATACAACAAATTGTATCAATGGAAACGCCTGTGTATTAACACGCCTCAATGTTCTTGTTTACATCCACAATACAACAATATGCAACTAAGTTACGAGTGCAACATGCATGCCACACGATTGCGCTGGACATTCACAACACATGCTTACACGACTTCCATAACACACAGCCACCCACACAAGTTGGCACAGTACACACTCGGTCTTGCTTGCATTCAATTGCAAGGAAGTATCAAATTACTAAGTCAGGCGCACCTACTTGGCTATGGAGGCACAAATGCAATTCATTTCACTCGAATAGTAATTGCATGAATGCACTTAAGCAGCTGCAATTATGCATTCGTATGTGTTTCTTTGCATGTGTGTATGTTTGTGTAAGTACAAAGTACATACTTATCGACTTCCAGGGCATCATTGGTCCACATTCGCGTCATTTAATTCAACAACGTCGTTGGAACATTGTTTATTCCATTTCCATATAAATGATTGTGTGTGGGTGGGTGTGTGTGTGAATTTATATGCGCGTGAACTTTATTACACCAGTCATTGCTTTTGCACTTAATCGCACTTTTCACCCGCACAGCGCAATCACGGAAATTACCATTTCACCACTTGCATTTCCTTATTTGCTGTCCTTGTCTAACGACGATTGCACTTACAGCATGTAGGAGCAGAGAATGTTAATGAGAGTGGTAAGTAAAGATCTGAGATCCTCTACAAGCGTGGTAAGTCAAAATCTGAAATCCCTTACAACGAATCTACAAATGAGTACTCGAAAAAATGTTGCGTCTTCTCATTCCACTAACATTATCTGGTAGGATTGCATATAAGAAACTACCCGTTTAAATATCTAGAATGGGGAAATTGTGCTACTAATTTTTCACAGGTGGCAAGAACTGATGATGTCAATATCCATCAACGACCTTGACAACCGCGCTGTCAGTTCTGCCTTTTCCAAACTGGATAAGGAAGCAAAGCGAGTGGGACTGGTGGTGAACGAGGACAAAACGAAGTATCTCCTGTCATCAAACAAACAGTCGGCGCACTCGCGTATCGGCACCCACGTCACTGTTGACAGTTATAATTTCGAGGTTGTAAAAGACTGTGTTTATTTAGGAACCAGCATTAACACCGATAATAATGTCAGCCTCGAAATCCAACGTAGAATCTATCTTGCCAACAAGTGCTACTTTGGACTAAGTAGGCAATTGAGTAGTAAAGTCCTCTCTCGATGAGCAAAGCAACACTCTACAAGGCTCTCATCATGCCAGTGCTAACATCCGATGAGGCGTTACTTGAAGTGTTTGAGAGAAAGATTCAGCGGAAGATTTTTAGACCTTTGAACGTTTCTGACGGCGAGTATCATAGGGGATGGAGCAATGAGCTGGATGAGCTTTACGGCGACATATAACGTGAAGTCCAAAAATGTTTTTGGAGGCGCCATTTTTTTAATGAGTTGGTGCGTTGGAAGTTGCATCCCTAGCAGACTTCCAGTGAAAGCTTGGTGACATTCGGTTCAGTTGAAGCGAAGTTAATACGTCTAAAGTGTCAGTATGTTTGTGTCATCGCTACAAAACTGAGTTTTGCACAAAGAGCTACTATCAAATTTTGTTTTAAAATCGGTAAAACGTTTATCGAAACATTTGAATTGATGAAAAAAGTTTATGGTGATGATTATGTATTTCGTGCCAGAGCTCATGAGTGGTTTACACGTTTCAGAGATGATTGTGAGGGCATAAATGGCAATGAACATACGGGCCCAAAATCAATATTCACTGAAAATTCCATGGAAATCGTTCTTAAATTTATCAAAAATGAACTGAAATCATCGTTGAAATTCATGAAATGGGAGTTGAATATCTCCAAAATATCGATTTATCGCATTTTGACTGATAATTTGGGCTTACGAAAGGTCTGTGCACGTTTCTTTCTGCAGAAGTTGATCGAGGAACATAAATTGCTCAGAATTCAAGATTCGAACGACATCATAAAAGAGGCGAGAGAAGACGAGAACTCCCTTTATATATATATATAATTGGCGTATACACCCTGTTTGGGTGTTTGGCCGAGCTCCTCCTCCTATTTGTGGTGTGCGTCTTGATGCTGTTTCACAAATGGAGGGACCTACAGTCAGTTTCAAACCGACTCCGAACGGCAGATATTTTTATGAGGAGCTTTTTCATGGCAAAAATACTCTCGGAGGTTTGCCATTGCCTGCCGTGGGGAGGCCGCTATTAGAAAAATGTTTTTCTTAATTTGATGTTTTACCGAGATTCGAACCGACGTTCTCTCTGTGAATTACGAATGGTAGTCACGCACCAACCCATTCGGCTACGGCGGCCTTTACAACATTGCAACTGGTGATGAAACGTGGTGTTTCCAGCATAGACCTGAAACTAAGCGTCAAAGTGCCGAACGGAAGGACCCAGACGAGCCACCACTCAAAAAATCACGTTTGGGGAAGTCAAAAATCAAGTCGATACTCACTTGTTTTTACGATTCCAAGGAAATTTTTGAAGCATTTGTTGCATCGCATTCATCGAATTTGCCCTGAATATCGCGAAGGAGGAAGCTGACGCTCATTGCATGATTCCGCATTTTAACCATCAATCACTCACCGTATTCGCCTGATATGGCTCCCTGTGACTTCTACCTATTCGAAAAATTGCATTTGGCCGTCCGAATGGGATCAAACGCTCCGGCTCTGAAAGTATGCAGAACGAGCTGGTGGTAGCAGAGGAAGAAGAAGGCTTCCGCTGCGTGAAGGAGATGAGGTGGAGAAGGTTTCTGTATCCTAGGCGTTTCCAACTGATATGTGTTTATATCTTTAAGCCACAGAGAACAAACAAAGCGATCCAGGACAGGTGGAAATAAAAGGAAAGCCTGAAGCGACGTGCGCATTAGTCATACGAGTACATCAGCGGATGATATGTCAGATGAAATAGCTGAGAAGTTAGAATTAGCTTGCGATGCAAGTATGCCGAGAACAAGATACGCCAGAAACAGAAAGACAGCTTACTGGTGGAGGAATAAAATAACTGAACTTCGCAAAGCCTGCAATAGTGCTAGAAGGAACACTCAAAGGGCCTGGAAACGACAAATCTATGGGGAGCTGCAGGCGGTATACAAAGATCGAAAATCTTTGCTCAAAAATGAAATTCTGCAAAGCAAAAATCTATGTTTTAAGGAACTGCGGTATAGCACTGAGTGTCGCACCCTTGAGGACTAGCATACCAAACAGTAATGAGGAAGATAAACGGGCCAAGAGCTCCACAGCCCATTTGTCCAGTCATAATGGAGAAAATTGTTTCAGCACTATTTCCACTCATAGGATATATAGGTATATATATATAATTTGCGCGTACACCTTTTTTGGGTGTTTGGTCGAGCTCCTCCTCCTATTTGTGGTGTGCGTCTTGATGTTGTTCCACAAATGGAGGGACTCCGAACGGCAGATATTTTTATGAGGAGCTCTTTCATGGTAGAAATACATTCGGAGGTTTGCCATTGCCTGTCAAGGGGCGACCGCTATTAGAAAAATGTTTTTTGTTTGTTTTAATTTTGGTGTTTCACCGAGATTCGAACCTACGTTCTCTCAGTGAATTCCGTATGGTAGTCACGCACCAACCCATTCGGCTACGGCGGCCACTCATAGGATAGGAGACTCGGAAAGGTTCTATGCCAGAGGATGCAAGTGCTACACATATGACAAAGGAAGGAGTGTTCCAAACCTTCAGGCGCATAAAGACACCAAGGCCCACGGACCCGATGGAATCTCGAACGTGGAGCTCAAGGAGACGATACGAGCAAATCCAAAAACAGTAGGACTTATTCACCGCTTCTCTTACCGAGGGAAAATTTCCATCCAGATGGAAAATACAGCGCCGCGTACTGCTGCTACTGGTAAACTACCTGACCTTCCCTTCCCTTCTGGAACGTATTATCTGTGAACGACTACAGGAGCATCTTGAAGGCTCAAACGCCCTATCAAACAACCAATTCCGCTTTCGGAGAGCGAGATCATCGGTTAATGAAATAAAGGCGGTGGTAGATATAGCACGAAAAGCTATCAACGCGGGGAGGCCTGCAAGAAAGCTTTGCGCAGTTAACACCCTGGTGTAAAAAATTCCTTTAACTCGGCCAATTGGTCCAACATCATTGCGGCACTCAAAAGTTTCAACGTTCCTGCTTATCTTGTTCGCATTATCAACAGCTATTTAAGCGAGCGAATTCTGCGATACCATACAGAGAAGGGCCTAAAAACATATCAGGTGTCTGGCGGAGTACCACAAGGATCAATACTTGGACCAACCCCGTGGAACACAATGTATGATGCAGGCCTGAAGGTGCACTATCGGGTAACATAGTGCTGTATTAGTGGGATATACTGATGATGTCGCCCTAGACACAAGAAGAGGAACCTATAGCATGAAACAGGCTGCAAATATGTATGAGGGACCCAGGCGTGGGTGAATAGAACTGGTCCTTTTTATAGATGCCGTTCCGGTCCTTCCCGAAATAATACAGAAAGTAGTCCCGGGAAGGGTGGCTTCCCAGAAGAAGAGGAGGAATTGTTTTAGTGGCCACACCACTCAACGCATTAGACAACGTTTCGCTCTCCACACAAAAAAAAAATTCGGTACTATATTTCCATCGGAGTTATAAAGTCTATCCTATTTCGAAAAATGTTAGAACTACTGACCGCCGACCCACAAATTTCAGCAGAAGTTCTGCAACCCCACTTCACCGCCGTCTAGGACATTGAAAAGCTTCCTCCCTCCTGGACAAAAGGCATCATCGTGAAGCTGCCCAAGAAAGGCGATTTGCATGACTGCGGCAACTGGCACGGAATAATTCTGCTCAACACCACCTACAAAATTCTAGCCACGTTCATACATCCAATGTATCGAACGCTCCTTCAGGGACGAACAAGCTGGATTTCGCCCTCACCGAAGCTGTGTTGACCAAGCCAACACTCTTCGCATCATAGTAGAACAATCAGTTGAGTGGCGCTCCCCAATTTAAATGCTGTTCGTCGACTTTAAGAAGGCATTTGACACAATCAAATGAGAGTCAATATGGCTGGCGCTTAGTAGAAAGGGAGTTCCCGCTAAGATAATTCGCCTCATTACAGCCCTTTACGAGAACTCCAAACTGGCAGTGCTTCAGAACGGCAAAATCAGCGAGCCATTCACCACAAACGCAGGCATAAGGCTAGGCTGTCCCCTTTCTTCCCAAGGTTGTCCCCTTCTCTTCGCCATCGCCCTAGACGACGTTATGAGCCAATTGAGCCTCCACGAAAGAGATGAAGTTTCACCAGACATCTCAAGAACCTAGACTTCGCCGATGGCATTTGCCTCCTCTCTCACAAACTCACTGGCATGCAAGCGCAGGCGGTCAGACGAGTCACGTTGGCCCGCACTGTCGGATTGGAGGTCGCGGTCAACATAGCCAAGAGCAAGACTATAAGAGTCAACCACATAAAGCAAGACCTTTAATGGTTGACGGGCCTCGGGTGGAATTTGTCGAAAGCTTCTACTACCTCGGCTGCACTATCACGGCAGACGGCGGGGTAGATGAAGATGTCAACTGCAGGCTAAACAAGCAATGGCGGCGTTCGGGCGAATGCACACAGTATGGACGAGTTCGCAAATCTTCGAATATTCGGAGGTGTGTGAAGTCTGTATTGCTGTACGGAAGTGAAACATGGTTAGTCTCCAACACCATCATACAAAGGCTACAATCCTTCGTCAACAAATGCCTCCTCATCATGTGTAGGATATTCTGACCGAACACCATCAGCAACGGTGCGCTGTAGAGATCAACAAACGAGAAGCCCATCCTATGGCAAATCGAACGCAGAAAGTGGGAACAAATAGGAAATAATAATAATAATAAGAATATAAAAAAAATGTGATGCGTGCAAAGATTACTGAGCATAGTCCAAACTATTACTAACCTCACCTCCGCACTTTCTGCTAACATCTGTCAAATTCCTATTTCGGTTTAATCTTATTTTCTCATGTAAGAAAGCTATTTCATTTTCAACATGGCATCAAGCAAATCAGGTCGCTATATTCGCACATGCAGAAGGTGCGGTAAAATGAGAATTGAGTTGTCAAACTATGAAATAACAGCTGATGTCAATAACCTGGACAAACGGTGGCATTAATCGAGATTAACGACTTAATGTTGAATTATCTCAGGTATTAAGTGCAACTAATGCGAAATGGCAACTAGACTTAATTCTCATAATTTAAGCGGATTAGAGAAATTTTCGTTGCCAACATTGCCGAAAATTTACAGTTTATAACTATTTCGAATGATAAATAAAGAAGCTTTGAAGAAGAAGAACAAGAAAGAATGTATGCAATGTTAGTTTGCGCTAACACGTTCGAAATTTAATTGTTATTTCGGAGCAGTTTGAAAAATTGCAATTTAAGATTTTTTTTAAATAAAAAATTATTTCTTAGTGTCAGGGCAGCTAATACACGTATTTGTTGCCTGCCGTTAAAATTAGTAAAAAAAACTTGCGAGGTGGACTTTCAAATATTACCAAAAATTGTCAATAAAATATATAGTTCTTTCTCAAATAATTTTTTAAATATAAAAACATTTTTTTTTTACAAAAATATTAAAAAAAGCGAAGGTAAAAAAACTATAGATTTATCGAATTTTCAACATTGAATAAGCCTCAGAATTATTAAATTTTTTTTAAAATTTTTCCAGTTTACTTCTTATTATACTCAAACCTACAAACAAGTTAATATTTAAAAAAATTGACTACAAAATACAAAATACTTGAATAACTCGACATGGAATCGCTCACATCTTTTCGGGTGTGTTTGTCCAACTTTTCCTCCCAAATTGAGATAAAATGCTTCAATTGGAGGCAGCGTCAAATAGCTTTTAAGAGCAGCCTTAATTACTTTTCTATTTTGCATATTTAATTAAAGTTCTAAAAACAAGTATTTTTAATATTTATTGCTATTCTCACACACAGCGCATATTTTACTGACCCATCGACCTCTGCCGACCATTTGGTGTCGCTCACACATGAAAACAAATTTTCTTAACAGTGGCAACCTCTTGTAACCTTGTATACACCTACCGTTACGCCTTTGACAGCTGATGAACAGCTGCAGAGAAGGCCGATATATTTGTTTTTGATGGGATATTTCTTTATACAATAAAAAGAGAATTTATCCAACGGACTTCAAATTTATAACATCATCGGTATTAGCTAAAACGTGAACAATGGCTAAATTCTTAGCGCTCATCGTGCTTACCTTGGGTAAGATTTTGTGGCATATTTGGCAAATTCAATACGATTGACCACTTTTCCGCTTCCCATAGCTGCTTTGCTTAACTTCGCCGCCGCTGAAATGCCCGCATTTAAAACGATCTTTAAATTCTTTGGCGGTGGCAATGGCGTCGAATTCAATGGCAATGGTACGCGTACCAAGGACATCTCCCAAATGACGCCCGAAGAGCTGGGCATTTCGCGTGGACAATGTCGTTATGATTTTCTGTCGTACATAACGTACAGTGAACGCATGTATTGCACACCTGATGATCTCTATATACTGCATCTTTTGCCTTCCAATGTTACCGAACCAATTCGTAAGCCACCGATAATGGTGCGTTGCCTGCAACCGGAACTCCCCGAGAATGCTACACGCAACGACAATACCCTACTCATAATGCAAAGTGTCAAGGACATAGTTGCGCTGCTGAAGCCACAAGGCGCTGCTACTAAACGCCATGAGCCGGGCAGTTGTGTCATTGTACTCTTCTACACCGAATCCAGCCTCGGCTGTGCACATGTAGCGCCCTATGCCAACATGCTGCCCATACTATTTCCGACATTGCGTTTCGCCGCCATTGATGCATTCAAATTTCCCAGCTTCAATACAGAATTTGGCATTGTTGGCTTGCCAACGCTGTTACTTTTCCATCAGGGCCGACCGATTGTGAAATTCTACAGTGATGTGGGCACTTTTCATGCTTTCGTGACGCGGCACACGGGCATCAAGCATATTGAACCAATGCCAAAGGAATCTGAAATGACTGGACCATTGCCGGTACAGCCTGTGCCGCAAGTTGATTATGTGCTTCTACTTGCCTGGTCATTCATTTTGCTATGCGTTGGCAATTACTTTGCAAAATCACGGCTGTGTAAGCAAATCGTGGAAATGATCAAGCGGAATTGGCGGGAATCAGAGGCACGAATGGAACGCAATTGAAGGCGGCGTTGCTAAGTTTTAGTTGTAAATGTTATTTCATAGGATTATTTTAAATTCGAATAAAATAAAATTACTAAAAAGCGTAAACTTCTCGATTCCTTTGAATTAGGCACAAATGACATGTTGTTGTGTCTTTAATGTACAAATGGCATTATAGCTTTTCGCAATGTCCGTAGAGCAGATTAACTTTATGAGAAATTTTTCGTGGCAGAATTAGAAACAGATCTTTGACATAGCCTGCCGTACGGCAAACGCTGTTAAAAACAACTTTTCTTATTATTTCATGTGTCATATCCCGACTAGACATTAGTCAGGGCCATAGTCGAACCACAATCACGCACAAATCGGATCGGCTACGCAGGTAATTATTAGCAAGCAGTTACTTCGGCAACATGCAATGTTGTTGTTAGTGTTTTAGCAGCTTACTAAACCCTGTCAGCGCAATGTAAGCCCAGGGAACTTGCTGTTTCGACAGGTTGGGTCCAGAGGGAGAGGGGTGTTAGATGAGTGGGTTTGAAGGGGCATGTGAAAAGTTGGTTAGTATCGTACGGAGCGCCTTCACATGCTAGACATTTGTTGGGTATGTCAGGGTCAATTCTGGATAGGTGCGACTTTAGTCTGCTACAGTATCCAGAATTGTAATTGCGCGGGTCTCCCTGGGTAGCTGAAGCTCTTCATCTGCTAGGGTGGTGATTGGACTTCGATTGTGGCATTCAGGGGTCGGGAGTTTAGGAAGGTGGTAAGTGCCTTCCGATGAATGTCGTTTAGAGTCTGTCTAAACACTGTCCGAGCCAGTAGTTGTCGTTTTGTCCTAGATCTCGTTAGAATAGCTGAAGATATGCCACCTGACTTGCCCGGGAGGCGGCTCAGGTTCTAGGAGATGTCTAAAAGGATGAAATCCGCGTAGAAACTGTTTGCTGTGCATTTTGTTGTGCTCCTTAGCTGGGAGCCTTTGTGTCTCATTTGTAGGTGTTGTAGGGGGGCATCAGGAGGCATCGCGTGGTTGTCCTGATCGCAATGTTTTGACACGTCTGCAGCTTTGCGCACTGCGAATCACTAGTTCCAGGCGACCAGATAGGCGCAGCATAATTCAAAACCGGCCGCCCAGTAGTAACATTTCTTTGTATTTGCACCAGTAACATTTCTTTGTATTTGCCGCAAGTACTGCCGGATAGCGATTTGGGGACCTTGTTGCGGTTGTGTATGCTATCGAAGGTAACTCCCAAAATTTTGGACTTTCACCTGCAGTTGCAGTTTGACCTCTTTTGTCCAGGTGGTAAAAAGGGTTGCCGTGGATTTAGTGGGAGAAAGTTGAAGATTCCTCGCAGTGAAAAAGCGAGAAAAACTGGTGAGGTAATCGTTTACTTTGGCGCACAGGTCATCGACGTCATTGCCCAACGTCATTATCGAACAATCGTCAGCATAGGAGACCAGGGAGACTCCATCTGGTGGCTGGGGATGTAGAAGTTGAAAAGCAAGGTTGATACGACACCACCCTGCGGAACACCTTGCTCTATCTCCCCCTGTTTTGAGTTTTGGTCTCGGAAAATTACTGACGACTGACGAACCCTGTCTAGAGCAACGTACCCTAAAATATTTTCGGCGTTTTTAAGGGGTTATATACAGTAAGAAGGCCGTAAAAAAGTGAATTTTCCAGAATTTTTTTTGAGAATACTTTTAAATTTATTGATCTAAAAATTTATGCACATTCTATGTTATCTTTTAACTGTATTTTAAGACTTAGTATTATTAAAAATATTTATTGGGAAAGGAGCTACAGCTGATCTCCGGGAGCTCCTCTCAAAAAAAGACGTTTTGCGGTGACCCCTATATCTCCGACCCGGATACACTGAAATTAAAGAAAGCCAAACAGATTTCGTTAAAGTAATGTTAAATCTAGTGATTAATCGAAGGAATAAAACAAAATAAATTTGTTTGACAAAATGGCGGTTTCGTAAAACAAAAAATCGATTTCCGACCAAAATTTCCGTCTTAAATTGTTTATAAAAACACAATTTTTTTATCGGTGAGCAAAAATTTTCGATTAATTACTAAAAAATATATTTAAGAAGCTCGTGTTCAATTTGAGATGCTGAGATTTGATGTTGGTCACCGACTTTGAAAACATTATTTTGAGAAAAACGCGTTTTAAG